>JALPQI010031414.1:0-30408 GCA_025490895.1 Thaumatotibia leucotreta
TGGGTTGGGGGGCGTCAATCAGAGCTTGGATTTTTCGGGCGTTTTGGTCTCACTTCACCTGACTGAATGGAAATATCCTAGATAATTAACACTTTGTTTCATAAACTGACATTTTTTTAAGTTAAAGGAAAACCCAGCTTGTGAGAGTGCTCCTAAAACGTCATCAAGGTGCTGTAAGCCCTCAGCAACCGAACTCGAGTGGCACAGAATATCGTCCATGTATATTAGCGGTCTATCTTTCAAATGATGCAAAGCTTTAGTAATACACCTTTGAAACACCGATGGCGCATTACGCAAACCAAAAGGCATGGCAAGGTATTCATATTGGCCTTCAGGTGTCACAAAGGCCGTCTTTTCAATAGATTCAGGGTGAATTGGGATTTGGTGGAACCCAGAAGCCATGTCCAGTGATGAAAAATACTTGGAACCTGAGAGCTGGTCGATTTGCTCATCGATACGAGGCAACGGGTAGTGTTCAGGACGTGTGTTGGCGTTGAGTCCGCGATAGTCTACACATAACCTGTCTGAATCGTCTTTTTTTTTCACTAGGAGTATCGGACTGGCAAATGGCGATGAACTTTCTCTGATTACCCCAGATTCTAAAAGCTGCTCCACTTTTTCCCTAACTATTTGTTTTTCAATCGGCGCAAGTCTATAAGGACAACGTTTTATAATCTTACTCTCATCTATCAAATCTATTTTCAACTCTCCCGTTTTGACACGACTGGTTGGTACCCCGTCAGTAAAATGTTCAGCATATTTATTTAAAAGTTCTAAAAGGGCTTCTTTATCTTCCCCCCTGCAAATCAGTTTCGACATCTGTAATTGACCGTTTGGATGATATATCGCAAAGATTTACATTTTTCCTTGTAGTTTAATAAAAGTGTTTCATCATCTACATAAACGCACACTTTTTTTTCAAAAATATCCCTGCCAATTATAACCGGCGTCGATATGACGTTATCGGACACAATGTGAAAAAGCAGCGTTTCGGTAACTTTATCAATTGACACCTTACTAAGGACCTGAGACGTACACGCTATGTTATCCTTTCCTATACCGCTAAGATACACAAGATCATTACTCACAGTACCTGGAAAAAGTTTACTTTGACTCTCCCTTAAAAGGCAGCAAGAAGACCCGCTATCAAATAAAAAGGATACACGCTCACCGGAAGACGTATTCAGGATACCTCGAGAGGACTGATGTTCACACAGGTTGACTTCTTTGACCGTTGCCGCTCTGCTTCTGTTTGGACACGCAGGAGCCAAGTGTCCAGGTTTGCCGCAAGAGTAACAGGATACAGCTGTTGGTTTGTCCAGTGGGCGCGTTGATCTTGATTCCTGTGACGTAGATGATTCAGTCGTAGAGTCTTCTTGTCGTCGTTTCCTGCATTCAGCTTGTCTGTGCCCTGCTATACCGCAATAGTGACATTTCCCAATAAATTTATCATTTGTAGTGCGTGAGCGTTTTAATTCCGGTTCCTGCTTGTCAGTTCCTTCATATCGTCGTTTTAGAGATATTCCTCCAAGTACTCTAAAAAGTTGAGCTCTAGTTGTGATCGTAGTAGCATTTAATTCTCGGCGTATGAGATTATCTTTGTGACATAACACTGATATTACGAAGCCAGTCATTATTTCTTCAAGCATTTCTAATTTCGGAATGCGTTCAATCAGATTCCACAAACGCATAGCCGCTTCAGGTGCCGTTTCTTTTAGCACTGATCTCAAAACGCAATATGTCATCAAAATGATCTTGATACAATTTAGGTTTAGAAAACCTAGCAATTAATGCTTGCTTAACAATATCCCATGTCAACTCTTTGAGATTCAACCGTGTCAGACATGTGGCTGCACGCCCTTTTAAAGCGCTTGAAAGAGCGACCAGCAAATCAACACCTTCAAGCTGTTTAGTTTTTATAATTAGCTCGGATACATTACACCAACCATCTATATCGGCTTCCAAATCATCAGGATTAAATTCCAAGAGCTTGGGTGATCTACTTGTATTACTTACGGTTTGTGGCTGTGCAAGTACCCGTGAAAACAGTGCTTCCATATGATTCAACACTTTCAAGACAGGGGTTCCATCAGTTTGCTCATTTTCTCGCTCTTTATCGCCAACTTCTGATGTAGGTGCAGGAGTGGCCATATCTTGGTCAGACATCGTGGGTATTCGAGCGTTGAGCGTAAGTGAAACACTAAGTATTCACGTTTGAGTTTAATTAACGAGTTACAAATCAATTTCACAGTTAAAATACAATTGAACCAGCACTAATCCACTAATTGTACATTTACATTCGATTTACAACACAACTTAATGAAATCGTAACATATTACAGATATATTAGCGATTCGTCGAGGACTTGGTGCGCCTGCGACCGTTATTCTGTCCAATCGTTTGATTATGACTCAATAACGAACGCCTCGCTACCAACGATACGACGCTTCGCTAGAGTGAACCTACTACACCAGTCTAGTAAGTTCACTCTGATTCAAATAGATGGCGCTGTTAATATGCGCAGCCAACTTACTTAGCTATCAGTGATACAATATTTAACACAAGGGAATCAACTACAAAATCAAAGAAGTTCAATCACATATCAGTAGATGGCGCTACTGCTAGGCGCCGTCAAGCATATACACGATGCTCGCGTGTATTGCGAGAGATTTTAACTATGCATTCTAGACATCAAAATAAACAAAACATGTTATGAGATCCAATTTCAAATGCCACCAAAACGAAATGTTTTTTCTTTTTTTTTGACTTTTTTGAATACTTTTTAACATTTCCAGTACTTTTTCTCATAACAACAATTTGTTAAAATGATTTTTTTAGTAACAGGTTATTTCGTCAAGTCTGTTCTTATTCTGATTGTCAGGCAAAAGGTGTAGTAATATTAGAACACATTGTGATAGCATTGTAATCAAAAAGAAGTTTTGAAAATGTATCTCGAAAAAAGGTTAATTATTTCTGAAACTAAGCCGAATCCAGGAAATTTTATGTAACATTAAAGACTCTAAATATGATTAGGAATTCAGACATTCAAATCAGCATTAAAATCTTTCGGTATGCTCACTAGCACCGTGTATAATGGGCCAATCTTACACAAATCAGCCTATACCCACAAGCTACACTAAGCTCAAGTAAGGTCTGTGTTGTTGGTAGTATACGACAATACGTATTAAACATAGAAATCAACCATGATAAAATCACAAATGTTTGTGTTAAACACAAATAAATACCCTCGAGACTCGAACCCGGAACCTTCAGCTTCATAGGCACTACCGACTGTTCTACGGAGGCCGTCGAATTGTATTGATAATAGGTAATGCGATGCGTAACATTTTCTGACCTAAGTGCGCGGCAAAGATTTAACTCGCTACGCTCAGTATCGTAGCGTCGTTTTTTTCTTCCTGTAACTCTTTTTTATTAGTGTGACAGAGACAGTAGTTGCGTTTCGTTCTCAACTGAGCTTCCTCTAACCTCCTAAGGCCCACAATACAAGAGTATCACCATTCACCAAAAATTTGAAATTTTTACATACTCGGTAGGAAATAAATTTGATTTTAGTTTGTCAGTAAATGTTACGAGACATAAAAATTGGATGTCTGTTTTAATTTAATAGTATTTTATGATAGTGGTGAATACGAGTATATCGTAGTATTAGGACAATGAACCTCAGGAGGCATGTAATCTTAACTACGCACTCTGCTATCCTTACATTTTTTCCACCGGTTACTTGAATTTAACGAAAAGCATGTCGAAATTGTGATAGCAAATATTTATTTCATCTTTACCTGAACAGGAGATGTAGAAATAATCGCTTCATAACTTCAAAAGGTTACGTAAGGTACACCCGGCTAAGATCAGATCTAATGTAAGATCGGAAGACAGCAATAACTACTAAAATAGTAGTATTTTTTCCTCAATGGCAATACGAGTATGCAGCAACCGCTCAGCCGCATCAGTCGTTAAACAAACGTTAAAAAAAGTTATTTTTTTCGAGAAGATTTGTAGATCCGATCCTTAACAAGGAGCTATGCACCTTTTTCTTATTTCAACTCTAAAGTAAGGACTTTAGAGTTGAAATTAGATACTAGTCCGATCTTAAGCCAAGAAAGTTTTTCGGTGGGGAGTCTTGAAAAAAAAGTGCAAGTTTGAGTGTCGATTACTCCTAAGCTATTCGGTTGAGCGGCATCAAGTAAATTTATATTGAAAGCTTGATTTCATTTTTATTACGTTCATCACACATCTGCAGGTAAAAGTTAGAGAGAATAAATTTGAAGATAATAAACCCGAGTGACCTTATAGGAACCTTAACTTAAATTGTGTTTTTGCTGATATTTCAGGGTTTTCTGCCATTTTATCCGTTTTGGGAGTAGAAATTCAACCAGCCAAAAAACTATATCAGTCCAAGTACCAAGAATTTCTATGACGAATTTTTATAGCTCTAAAATATAAGCTTAATATTCACTACCTCTGGGAATATTCAGTTTTAGTAGGTAGTCTTCAGAGAGTTGAAGTTTTTCTCGCTTCAAACCGCGGGATATTTTTAAAGCAAAACAAGGCACGAAACGCGAGAAAAGGTTTTTTAAAGTTCTCACAAGAATTTTGAAAACTTTCAAAACTTGTACCAAATTCTATCTTCAAAGTTGAAATGGCCAGTTTGTGTATGTTTCTTGGTATAATAGGTATATGACGCGTAAGTGTTAAATAAATATAATACAACTTAATTTTGTAGTTCCTTCTAGGGTTTCCCCAAATTATCAAAATCCGCAAAATCCGCCGCCGTGCAGATCAACGTCCTTTTCGCTCATTTTTTGCCGTCAATAAAACGCTTTTTTCTCTCTCGACTATATTCTCTATAGACTCTACCTGTTATCATAGGGGTAATTGATGATTAATGAAGAAGAATGAAGTTTAATGAATGATTGTATCTACATATAGTATGTACAATCATTCATTAAACTTTAGTTGTGATTAGTGATTTATTTGATGTGCATCTGCTTTCTATTTATTAACTGCCTCTTTACTTAAAAACGAAGAAAATTGATAACAGTTTTTAGCCTCTCATAATTCAAAGCCCGTAGAAAAATTTCACTGAATCCATTATAAAAATCGCGATCGTTTATCAAACCGCATTTTAAGGAAGGTCGAGACGTAAATAAGCGAGTGAAATATATGCCCCAGCGGAGGATGTTAAAATCGCTTACCGAGTGTAGCTCAAGCGTAGAATAGATGTCTCTACGACGTACAAAAGGACATGTGCCTATCATTTTGTATAACAGAAACAATAACAACCATTACAGGATTTGCACTTTATTAAAGGATTTTCACTTCGAGCTGAAGCGGCACACTGTAATGCATTCGTATTGCCGGAACTATAAAAGGACAATGAAATGGAAGATTTTTTATTTATTATGATTTAAAATAAAATTTCAGATCTTTGGAGATTAAAACACAAAGAAAGTAGTGATTGTGACAGTTCCAATAAATGATTGTCCCAAAAAATGTGTAACTTAATTTTCTATGTCCTTATTATTTTTTATTGCACCGTGCGGTGACGGCAGTAAGAATACATTTGTCACCACCCCAACCCCTCCTGCGGGTGTCGTAAGAGTCGACTAAGGGATTGAAGTGTCACTGACCATTTTTGATAACGATTGATGATGGGCAGCAGCGTCATCATAGTGGACACATTACTGCGATCGCGAATCCGCTTGCCCAGCGTGGTGATTATGGGCATTTACCTCCTAATGCGTCAATACGCATACTTAATAGGAGAGGCCTTCGTCCAGCAGTGGACTATCATAGGCTGATGATGTGTGATGTGTGATGTGTCCTTATTTATCAGTTTTAGCTTATTCTGTACACATTAGCGCACACGGTTGACTCGCTTTTTCAATTGGCAATGAGAATTTTGTTGCTTAGGATCAGCTCGAGTGTCGTGGTCTGTTGAGCAGAAGATAATGCTGAGCTGTATTTTATGCAATGTGCCGAGCCGTTAGTGGTTGCCCAACCTTTTTGTTTTGAACTATATTTAGAAATTATTTTCATAATCCCTGCATCTTTTTAAGATTTATATTTCCATCCTTCACTCCGTCTCTTGGGTCTTTTGGGTGTTCATTTGTAAGCCTATATTTGCCGCCTCTGATTGTAAATTGTCGAGCTTGGATTGTATATCAGTGCATGTTGCGTGGCTAAGGTAGGTTGTATACACGGATCGATATATACCTACGAATATAAATCTTATGCTACAAGTACCAACAATATTAATATATTGTGCATATATGAAATTGTTCTGTGTACTAGAACTAAATTATATTTTTATTGAAATTTAAGGACCTTAATACATTTAAGTATACCTTTTCTGATACAATTGTAAGATTGTTCATGAATGGTACATAACTGATGATGATGATGATAAAACATAACATAATAAATACATATACTAGGTACCCAAATACGTAGAAACAATTATAGCTAAAGCATTTATTTTTAATGTTTGTTTAAATAAGTGATAAAGAGATGACTGGCACGGTACTGAACTGAGATGAGATGGAACGGTAAGTCTCGCCATTCCGTGTGGCCCTTTCTATATTTACTTCCAACTAGCAATGTACCGAGGAGAAGTTTCATAAGTCGCGAAACTTCTATAGAGAATGTTCTAGGCTATTTGAATTTTACAAGCAATCGAATCATGCCAAAATCGTTGTATATACATGCCTTTTAAGGTATATTTTATGCCTTGCTTAATCAATTCTGAAATACAATGTTTTTCATAACCATTTTTAATAAGTTCTCATGGAAAAAATCTCATTGAGAACCTACTCTTAAATTCCCATGAAAATTTTTGGAAGTTTCCGAGTATATTCCCGAATTTTTGAGAATGTTCTGCAAGTTGTACATTGCTACTTCCAACTTATAGTATCGGAAGATGGCCAATGAGATGTAAAATACCTACTTACAAAATACTACTCTACTTCAAAATAGCGTAATTTGAATACATGTTTTGAAACCATTAAGATTCAAATTTTACAGTTTTAGTTACGGAATTCTAAAAATGTTAATACTCTTACTAAACATCTTTTTCCATGTAAAAAACTACTGTTTTATCCACAGAGAGCATAAAAACACAAGTTAACATAACTACTTTCAAAAGTCATAACCCATGAACCATAACTCGACGGTAACACGACTTATGAAATATAAGACAGAGCACTGAGCCCTTCTGGTCCCTCAAGCCGCCGAGATTTTTGGAGTGTCCACGCATCGCTGACTTGGCCTCTTACAATAATTGTATCCAAACATACTTCTGCTGAATACCTCGTCGAAAATCATATGCTTGACCTTTGAGAGAGGGTTGTACTCGTATTAGGTACTTCTCGGAAATGTAAAACGTACCTACTTACGTAGTCGGTTGTCAACCGAAACTGATTGAGTACCTACCTAACATAAGTATTTGTATTATGGCAAAAATAGATAGGTTCTTGTAGTACTTGTATGCACACTTGAGGCAGATTGTTGTTTAGAATCTTCTTCTAGATATCTGATTCATTTACTAGGGTCCGCTTTCCTATTTCCTTTCCTCCACTTTGCACGTTCATGGGCATATTCGACTGTGATCCTATTACAAAACCTAGATGAACAAAATGAACAAATGCTTATAGATTGTAACAAATTAGAGATAAGATTATCTCGCCTACTTACATATTATTAAGATTAGTATTGTACCTACTGTTGTATCTGGTCCGAGCTCTGGCTGTAAATAAGACATTAATGGCTTTAGCAGTTAAGTTACATTAAACTCTGCGTTAAATAAAATGTTTTTGAAACTTTAATAAATAAACAAAAAAACATAAATACAGAAAATCACCAATGTTTTAAATGTCAATATTTGGGTATTAGGTCATTTGTAAATCGGTGATATAATATTGCGTGCAGAGTCTCGTACCCAATTAATGAACTCATACGTAACTAGAGAGGAAACTCATGTTTGCAGTCAAAAGAAATATTATACTTTTTTTTTAAATAAAATTTACGGCATTTATTATTTTTAATCTGAAATCACTAGCTCATTGCATTATGAAACCAAAACCTAAACCGTAAAGTGCATATTACAATTATTGCTATTATTAAATAGATTATGTTTATTTTTCTTCCGGGGACTACAATATTATGTTTGTAAATCGCATTTTTTTTTTGAGTACGAGTAAAGCCCAGACAAGCCTAGCTAAAACAATATTTAGAAATGTATGATTAAACGATTATTTTATTCATATTTCATGCATAACTTGTCGCGTAAATTGATGATTATATTATGAAATTACGACAAGAAACATAAATTAAACACATGTCGATAGCTAATTTAACTTTAGTCATTAATTGAAACAAAATTAGAGGAATGAGTTAATTAGTAGGATACAGATCGCTAGCGCTGTGGGGTCGTTACTGATTTAATGGTTATTTGATAAATAATTTTATTTGTGATCCGGTAAAACGATTATTTATCATCATCATATACCAAAAAAAGCCTGAAATCACCAACGTGCGAAGTGGGGATCAAACCACTATAGCTCAACTCGTCTTTCGCGTCTTTCGCTCACTCGGTCTTAGCAACTGCCGGTCACATTTCTCGTGTATAAATATACAATCTTTCACAAGGCTAGGCGTCTTTGACCAAACTCTAAGGGCAAACAATACGTGCAAGCACGTTTAATCCGAATACCTGTCGGTTTTCTGGTACAGCGCGAGCTTTTTATTAAATATTTATTTACCCTGCTGCCCTGTTTGAAAATATCAAAATGTATTTGTCACGAATATTCAGCCAAGCGAGCAGTCCTGGACCCAAACATACCTTCCAGACCGGTACCGTGTCTTAGGGATCTGCAAAACTTCGAGTGTGGTATTATCCGCCTTTTTGTTGTGACAAATCCATTAGTCTCATATAAAAAATCCTACGTCCCAACTGTGCGACTTTAGTAAGCTGAGTTACGGCATAATAATAACATATCAAGGCTTTAAGATTGACAGTGTTTCCTAGCAGTTAGCATATTTTATTAGGGCAGCTACCATAGTGAGTCGTAAGCGACAAAAAGTAGATGTTTTCATGGAATGCTCCACGAAGGGCCGGAAATGTTTCCTCCTAGATGCAAGTACCAAGGAAGCTGGGACCACTTCCCAAATACTGGTAGATATATGGATTTTAAAACTTTCCGAATTTCAGTTAGTATTTACCCCGTGGGTCCGGTCTGCGTCCCAGATCGTTGTCCCTGCGGCACCGAAATTGACCGCCTGTGAGGGCAGCGAGTGAGGAAAATACAGTAGCGCCGAATATAGTTTCGTTCCTTTTAGGCGGCGAGACCTTTGGTCCATGAGGCTCTATAGCTTTGAGTCTCTTCAAAGTCCTATCTAAGATACTAAGAGATGCCACGGCAGACCCAAGAATTGGCAGTTTCTTCGCTGAACATATCAAGTTGGCAATCCATCGAGAAAATACTGCTACCTTCCTCGGTATCATGCGTTACATTTATTTTAGTTTTAGTTTAGTTTTACCTGTATTCTGTAGATAATTTGTACTTAGAAAATAGAACGTAGGAAAACAAGTCTTCTATGTATTCTTTTGTGGAAAGAATAAACAAAATAAAATTGAGAAGGCTGACCGCATTACCGCGCTGGACAGCTATGCAGAGTCTTTGCGCGAAATACTGGCCAGCCCTCTGGTCACCCGACGCCTCTATGAGGCGCTTGGAAATGTCCTTGTAGAGGCGTCGGGTGATTACATATTTACAGGTATACTTTAGTTAGTAGATAAGATTAAAGATGTATCAACAAAAGTTAGCCTAATGAATTTTATCCTTCTTAATATATTTCAAAAGTCTTTGTCTCTAACTTTGTCAAATGTATTGAGTCACATTATTGATGACATGTTAATAATTAAAGCAACGTTGATTTGCGGTTATTCTGTGTGTGGGTAAATTTCTTATTTAATCGATATATGTATAGTACCTAAATTCCATCCAATTATAGAACATGTCAGCTTCAGCCTACATGAATTAACCGTTGAGATTAATTAGACACATTATTTACGAAATTAAATTAAACATGCTATATGTTTGAAAATAGAACCTCTAGTCTCCATACTGTACGAATACTGCGTTGTTATATTTATCGTACTCTTACGCGTAACACTTTGATGGGATTAATATTTTATGTTATCGGATCTCTTGATAAGGGAGTGGGAAGAATATGATTAAAACAAGTCAAATATCATACTCATAATGCAGGGAGATAATGCTCGAAATTGAATGTAGTACTTATCAGATCACGCGCCCATTGTCTCATTGTACCTTTTTGCCTCTCCATAGTCATTGAAATCGTTATATATTGGACTGTCACTGAAATCGACGTGTACGAATGTCGGGATTTGGGATTACTCCGTCTAATAAAGATAAACGAGAATAAATTGTTCTAATAACTCTGACAAGATAATCTCCGCTGCCGTTATGTTAGCGAACATAATTAGAAAGACACAAAGGCCTTTCATGAAAACATAATTAGATATGTTTTTCAATTATTCCTTTAGATGTTAGACATTTATGGTTGTTTATATTTTCAAAGCAGCTCGTTTTGATGTAAATGTCGTATTTAATATTTTGATATGTATTTGATTGCCTCGACTTTAGCTCACCATACAATTTCCCTTCAATGTTATTTTGAACCTTGTTGCGTAAGGAATAATGCTGAATTTTGCTTCTATGTAAAGTCAATAAAAAAAGGAAGTGCGTCTTTATTAAGTTCATGGAAGGTTTAAATTTAATTGAAGTGTAGTGTACATTGTAATGTACATTAGGCCTTTCGAGGATACCTATTTGATTACAGTTTTAGTCGCCGAATCTACATCAGCAGTATTGGCATCATCGATCGGGCGAAAGTTGTACCTAAATAAACAATTGCCACCCTTAAAAGGGCGGATTTTTTTTTTTTGTTGTAGTTTTTTAAATTTTCCAAATTCGTATATTTTCATATTTTTTCTACTCAGAATCACGAGCTCTTTCGATCCTCATTAGCAAAAAAAGTGTCCCAAGAATTCCATACGTTTTTTTGTCTTCCACTGAGTTACGGTCGAATAGTGTATGAAAAATAGTAACTCAATGGAATTTCTTTTTGGGACTCTTTTTAGTTCTATCAGGATCGAAAGAGCTCGTGATTCTGAGTAGAAAAAATGTAAAAAAGTCTAAATTTGATAAATTTAAAAAAACGACAACAAAATAAAAATCCGGCCAAAAGCGTTTACTATGCAACTTTACTTTTTTATCTTGGTATAATTACAATGTAGGTGTGTACATCTAATAATATGTTTACGATTCGAACCTCTTCTTCGAATTATATTTAGTGACCAAAATTTTTAGCATTTTTAAAGCAGACCAATTACTTAGACACATTAACTAGTTATTGTTATTTCGGCCATTGTTTTTATTGCGTCAGTTTGTCTCATCTATACCTTTCTGCTTGTCTGCATGTATGCCTCTCTACTTATACATAATTTGGGCTAAGCCACTAATTAAATAGATAATTGACTTGCTCACAATTGAAGACATGAGTGAAAGAACATGCCATATAACAAAAACATAATTTCGAGAAAACTGCAATCTAATATTTTTTTGAGCAACGTGATGAATATGAGATTTAATGTTTTATGAAAACGTTTGTTATTAAATATATATTTGATCATAAAGTAAATTTAAAACATTTTGGTTTGTTAAATAACAAAAAAGTGTACATACATACTACATTAACATGTTCATTCACGGTAAACTCGTTCAAAAATAATGGTAGCTCTATGGATAAAAGTGTTTTTACTAAATACTTGCAGATTATTTATATAATTATTTCAAAAACACGTATATTTCGCTTATTTTACATGAATATAGTTTTAGTCCACTTCTTTAATAAATAAACACCGTGACATATAAAAGTATTCTAAGTGACACATAACATCTTCTTCCGTATGAAAAGAACACAATCATACAGCATTTGGTCAGGGCATAAATGTGTCATGTTGCAGTGTTCATGGAAGAACATGTTATGTACGCTCTCAACTGTGACGTTAACATGTTGTTCCGCTGAGAATTTTACTTTTTGATTTACATAACATGTTCATCCATTGTGTTTAAGGCAAATATGGCCTAAAAACTCAAATTAAAGTAAATGAGAAACTACTTGTTTTATCAAAGGTTTGAAGTATCCATAAATCACAAAAAATCAAAATTTAAATAATGTTACATAGCATGTTCTTCCACTCACGTATTCAATTGTGTTTACCTAGTTTCACGCGCATTTTTAAACAATAAAAAAATAAAATAATTAAAAAATTAAAAAACACGACTGCCGTTTTAAGCGAACTGAAAAGTGACAAATAATTCAGGTTAATTCTTGTCAGCGTATCTACATAATTATAGGCGCTTGTCTTATTACTTACTATATTTTGTTTCAATTGCAGTCGGGGAACCTCCATATATTAATATTTTCCGTAATGAAAGGTTCCCCGACTGCAATCGAAACAATATATAGTAAGTAATAAGACAAGCGCCTATAATTATGTAGATACGCTGACAAGAATTAACCTGAATTATTTGTCACTTTTCAGTTCGCTTAAAACGGCAGTCGTGTTTTTTAATTATTTTATTTATTTGAAACCTTTTAGTGAATCTGGAGAATTCTTAAAGTTGGATAGAATTTCAAAAACTGATTTCACAGAGTGCTGAAGCTTCGCTCCGGGGGCCCGAGGAGTTCCCATCCCGCTAATTTTGGGCGACGCCGAAGGGCACGCCACGTGAGGGCTGGAACATTACTGGAATCAGTGTAAATCTATGTTGAGCGAGCTTCAGGGTGGGAGGCCGAAAACTGAGCTCGCGGAGGCCCGGACCTTCACTTCGAGGGCCCAAGCATGTCGCTTGCAAATTCAAAGCGCGGCCGAAGGCCGAGCTCCGAGAAAATTGAACGTGCTTCTTCAAATGCCCCAGCTTCTAAAAAACCCACATCCGCGTAGAGCCCAAGGCACATGGTAAAACCGTCCCTCTTAATTGATTTAATAATCGAACCGGAGGGCCCAACGTGCAACGGTTCGCTTCGAACTCCAACAGAGACCTAAAGCCGAGCTCCGCGTAGAGACACGGCAAACGCGTACGGCCAAAAGCGGCACTCAGAGGCGCGCCAGTTCGCAAGGCTAAAGGCCGAGCCGCCAAAGCCCAGCACTACCACGTCAGCCGATGGAATAGTGTCACGTTAAATGGATCCGACGATCCTTTCGACAACCTGCAAAGGCCGTAGGACGTACTCCGCGTAGGGCCGAAGGCCTGAATCGTTCCTCAGAGAGGCGCTGGTTTGCGAGGCCAAAAGCCGAGACTCCGGCCCGGACCACCGGAGCCAGAGGCACAGACTTTTACTTAGAGAGCCCCAAGTGTCTTATCTTATCTTATCTTATTGGTGGGGCCCTTACGGATACATGTGTCACTTGGAATATATTTAAAGCAAGGCCGAAGAAGGGCCGAAGGCCTGGAGCGTAACTATCGGGGTGCTTCAAGCGCGAGCCCGATGATCGGAGGCCCAACGAGCGAGCCCAAGCAGTACAAACGTCCTTCTTAACTGCCTTAGCAATCGAAGCCAGAGCCCAGCGCTACCACACTACGTGATGGAATAGTGTAACATAAAAACAAATCTGAGATCCGTAGACCCGACGATCGTTTCCACAACCTGCGACGGCTGTAAATCGAGCTCCGCGTTGGACCGAAGGCCCGAACTGTCCCCTAAAGGGGCGCCGGCTTGCAAGGCCGAAGGCCAAGCTACCAGATCGCAGCGCTCCTTCGCTATACAATTGAAAAGTGTAGCATTAAAACGAATCTCAGGGCTGCAGGCCCGAAAAATCATTTCGAGAAATTGCGGAGGCTGAAAGCCGTGATCCGCGTAGGGGTGAAGTCCTGGACTGGAGCGAGGCGACCTAGCGCGCTTGCCTGCAAGCTGCGTGAGACTCAAGTTTTCAGGCAAACCTACCTTCATTCATACCAACTTCCCTGCGCAAATGTTAAGGCCAAACCCGTCCAACCCTGATCTCACCAAAAGCCAACGGCAGTACGGTCAAAACCTTGCCCCCCCGTTTAGTGTTCCTCTCCAGCACCATATGTCTGACTAAGCTCGTTTTCTAGTGACGTTGTTGTACCTATCAATCCTATCATGTGCATAATTACTAATTTGACACTTAACAAAAACTGTAAGCTCATATTTTGGATGAAAAATACCGGCCCACATTAAATGTCTCGTACACGATAAGAGACTTTTAATGTTAAGATATTTCAAATTTTAAATTTTATTCGCATGTTACAACACGTATAGTAATTTTGTTGGACCACAATTGCTATTGTGATTGTATTTTAGGGACATTCCTTTGAACTGAGAATCATATCGTACGTTATTTTTTGATATTGTATTCTGGTTATTCTCCGCAAAGTGGTCATTCTCCGCGCAACGCTGGCCCAATACTTGTTAGAAACTTCTCATACATGCTCGCAGATGTATGCAAGTTCCCTCACGATATTTTTCTTCACCGTAAAGCACTTTGTGTGCAGTACTGGACAAAATGTTAAGTTCACACCACAATTTTGATACGAAATCGACTGTTTGAGCTATCATTTTTCCAGCATTTAAGTCGACACTTGTCTTGTTTCCAACTTATAAAATTATGACAGATTATTGAGCTATTTCTTATTAATTACTTTCGAATTACTTTCTTATAACCGTTACTGTGGCAGCTTTTGGTAGTCATGTCATCATCAAACGTAATATGATAACAGCACTTGCCTATGAATTATTACCGATGTATAAAATTGTTCAGATTCTATGGGAAATTAATATCAACACTGAAAAAAAAATATCGCCCGAAAGTCTATTTTGTATCGAAATCATGGAGTGAACTTAAACTTTTGAACGGTACTGTATATCAAACGCTATCGTATATAAGTTTTATTTAAAAACTCATCGGTTACGAGCCGGGGATTGAACCCACGACCGCTGCGTAGCAGCCGTGCGTTTTACCCCTTGACCACAAGCGCGTACATACAATGTATCTGTTTCATACACACTTAGCGTTCAAGAAGATGTGTCAACGGTGACAGTCTTGTCACGGCTTAGACATTGAAGAAAAACTTCAATAGTGCGATGTAGAACATTTCGAGTTTTCTCTTCAAACATATACTTAAGCATATAACTTGTATATATATTTACAATCTGCATACAAAATGCTTTAATTTGATACCCAAATCATAGCATTTAGATGACATATTATTCTTTGCGCTTTAATTGTATTTTAATGAATCTGGCTTTTCTAGAATAAGTGACCAACATTTAAGTTATATACATATTCATAATCGTGGTTTGAAGCTCTTCATTTTGATACCCAACTCGATAGATTTCTTTCATTTTATTTTTTTTTGGTTAGATAATATTGAAATTTTAGGCCGCCATATTGACTTTAACGTGACGTCATATATCCTATGTTACCCGCGACGTCACGAGGATTCTAATGACACCATACACTATTAAAAACGGTTAAGTGGTCACGAAGATCTGCGCGTTTAAAGAAAATATGAAACATACATAGGGGCTGAACACATATACTCTCCTTTTGGCAGTCGTGTAAAAAATATATATATTTCATTTATGAAACACTTTATTTTCATATATTTTCGAATGAGGAAATGTTAAATTAATTAAATTCACATGACTGTGTCAATATGCGAAATTTATGGCACTAGTAAGTAAGCTATGTAAATGTTCATATAATTATATTATAACTTGGTACCCACATATTAATCGATTCGTGGCTTGTGTTGACTTTGATCGTAAGATTCCAAGCAACTTTTAAATATTTTTTTGTACACAAAACCAGTAAAACTAAAATGAATTGCTATTCGTCAAACAAAACATAGATTAGAGAATATAAATTGATTCTTGGTACGAATCGATTTATATCCTATTTTTAGAGCAGGGCTGGGCTTCAGATAAAGTATGATGGATTTATTTACGTAGGCCAAGGTTTAGCAAAAAAGATTTAACTTCGTCATGTTTTGGACATTCGGTTTTTTAGAATTATCATAAATTGAAGTCTGAAACATAATCAAACTAATAAGTAAAAAAAGTAAACTCACGTCAAGCTTATAAAAATAAAACAGCCTTTCTTTATCATTAAATTTTATTGTGTGGTTTAAAAAACACATTAAGTATAACTAAGGAATTACGGTTTCTTGTGAATTGAGTAGGCGTGATTTATGGAAATGCTGGTAGCACTTTAAAACGGGTTGAAACTATAAATATTATGAAAAAGTAGGTATATTGACATACTTACTTTTCAAGTAAACTTTACGATCGCAGACAAAGTAACACTCGAAGCTCTCTGTCATGATCTAGTTTAAAATAAAAGGGTGTTATTTTTGTAGCGTGAACTTTAAAAAGGAATCTAATTTGTGATTCTACTTGCCTATTACGTAGACACTACTACTACTCGTAAATGGCATTTAGCTAGATACAGTCAAAGAAATAATATGTTATTTTTAAAACTAAGTTATTTCTTCATTGCTATACATGTTAAAAGTTTAGGAGTGATTATTTAGAATTATGGGGTAAAATGTAGGTTTAGATTGTCAACGAGCTATTAAAAAATAAGTGGGTACATGATTAAGATCTTTCAGTTTGCTTCAACCATAAGGAAGCGCTCTGAATTTTCTCGATGCTATCAACGAATACCACAATCCATTTGTTTTTCACTAAAAGCATTGCGGCTAACGCTGCCAGCGTCAGCATGGATTGCATTTTTACACTCAAATTGAACTGTCGATTGCTTTTTAATTTTACTCAACTTTAGGAATTAAAAAAAACCCACGTGCTTTCGTTCTTTATTTAAATAAATTAAAATTTACGGATGTTCTGTTTTGCAGTTAAATAACCAGCATGAATATTATTTTAGAGCTATGATATGTGATACCAAAAAAATCTAACCAAAAATATTGTTTTAAGAGAAAGGTAGCTAGTTTAACTAACATTTTTTATCAGATGTGCATTTTAAAAACCTACCACTATTAATTTTAGCTTTATTTTATATGCGTTCAGATGTTGGTAATTTTAGTACTGAAAGTGACAATGAGAAAATAGAGTTTCAGGATATTATCGTATTCATGTGAAATAAAAAATATTAAATCATTTAGGTTAGTAGGAAAATGTATGACTATACTTATGACTTAATTAATTTACTTACTTTTATATATAGATTCCTTGCTAAAATGTCATTAGTGGTTTATTTAGAAAAATTGTATATTATATATTTTTTTATTATTATTCACGGTCCTAAAAATCCTGGTAAAATAAAATTCCTTTTTATCAGGATGGCCAGAGATTGCTCAGGACAGGGAGAGTTGGAAAAAGTGGGGGAGGTCTTTGCCCAGCAGTGGCACACTACAGGCTCAAAATAATAATTATTATTATTATTCACGGTCACGAGCTTCCGGTCTATATACAATAAAAACATATTTACCTCACACTTATATCATCAGCCTATTTCAGTCCACTGCTGGACAAAGTCCTCTCTTATTACCTATTCCTTTGGACACATTAGGAAGTAATGCAATAATCGTCACGCTTCTTGGCAAGCCGGTTAGCTATCGCAGTAGTGTGTCCATGATGACATTGATGACGTTGCTGCTCTTCAATCCCTTAGACGACTTTTACGACCCCCAGAAAAACTTGGGAGGTCATGGGGTCTTCATCATCATCAGCCTATGATAGTGGGGGTCATGGGGTCTTGCTATACACGTAAATGTAAACATACCTCTCCCGACCCGCTCTAATACCACAGGAACAGATTCGGTTAGGCACAAGGCCTGTAATTACGTTCATTTATTTCAGTCTAGAACTAAGATTAATCGAACTCCGTGTCAGACCGACGCACGAGTTTTATAGACGTCAAGCTTTAGTTGGAACCCGCCAAAGTTTGGCAATCCGTTATCACTTCTCGGCCTTCGAACTTCCCTTACCATAAGTTTGTTGCGTAGTGCAAGGGATGAATCACATATCTTCTCTGAGTAAACCCACTTGCGGTGCATCTGGCTCGCATCTGTGTCGAAAGCCGTTGAAAATGCATTTATCAGGTATAGTCCATTTCAAATACGAAGACCCGATGCCACTCGAAACTTTTGACATTTAATAGGTCCACTACAAATTGGCAGATGTTATACACCGCTGTATGCAAAAAATGTCACGCCGCAAAAGGGTCTGGCCAGGTTTTTTAATGGGCACAGTTAGTTGTAAAAAGTTGAGTAATTGGGTCTGTAAAGATTGTGCAAAATGATAAAATATATACTTATTTTGTAAGGGCCATTTACGAAAACACACGCCTACACACGCAACAATTTTAACTCTAATCCAGAGGCAGTAAAATTTTAATTAAAAATATATTAATAACATTTAGGATAATGATAATCAAACACCGAAGGGTACTGTTTTGTAACTGTGTATATGTGTCACCCTAATATTATCAAACCGCGATTAGAACAGGATTTGAAAGTACTGTTGACACGACAGCGTATTTATAAGTCAATCTAGGATATATTCATAGTTAAATTAATATATTTGAAAATGAAAAAAATGAAAATATTTTATTTAGGTATCTAAAATTACAGCTTGTTACATACATAAACATTTTACCGATACAGGGGATATCTGATAAGCCTTGGATTAGTGTCCTGACCTAAACTAGGTAAACCTAATTAATTGAATCAGGCGTTACTTTGCGGAAGTCCATATTCAAGGATGAACAATATTGCTTTGCTCTTCCGCGATACAGAATGTGTAGCTAATTAGTGTAACCCGCTATAATTACTTGCGTATTTTTTGCATGCAATTAATTTTCCCACCCTCCCGCCGCAAAAATAAATACGCAAATAACTATAACAAACCACCACCAATAATACTATACTCGACACGTGTTTCGCCTCTCTACGAGGCATCATCAGGAGTTGACGATGTTGTCGGTCTGGTGTCCGGCAACAGAATGAGCTGTCCTGTCTGGTCGGCCATATTTATAACCTCACCCTGACCCCGCCCCCTACCCCCTTCTCCCCCCCTGGCGACGGAAAAAATTCGTAATAACGGCGATGACGCAACATTCAGCTGCTCGTTAATAATTACACCTCTACCGTTGTACCTAACTATTTCCAATTGTTCCAGAACATTCAAACGTAAACCTTTATCACAAACGTGCAGAACATTAAAAGAGTGGTCCTCAGATAAACTATGGCCACTCTCTATCAAATGCTTCGCGAAATTTGAACGTTCTGGATGGTTATGCCTATAAGATGTAACATGCTCCTTATACCTTGTGTTAAAACTACGGCCCGTTTGCCCCACGTACACCTTATTACAATCATCACAAGTTAGCTTATACACACCAGACTTCTTGCCCGTCTCAATTTGATCTTTGCCGTTACAAAGTTTTGAATGTAACGTATTGTTTGTCCTAAAAGCAACATTAATATTATTAGACTTCAAAACTTTGTAAATATCATCTGATAGTTTGCCAACATACGTAATGCTTGCCTGAAATTTCTTGGTGGGTTTAGACGGACGTGCAGCATACAACATATTATTGATCATGCCATTCTGTTTCTTTCTGATAATACTATCCACAACTGACTTATCGTAGCCGTTAGAAACCGCCAAGTGATAGATGTTATTTAATTCTAGCCGATAATGCTCATCAGAAAGAGGCACAGTCAACAATCTATGCACATAACAATGAAAAGCCGCTAACTTATGTTGCCACGGATGTGTAGAAGAAGCTGGTATAACTGCGTCAGTCTGTGTAGGCTTACGGAATATTCGGAAAACGTGTCTGTTATTAACCCTTGTGATCGTCAAGTCCAGGAAATTAAGTGAATTGTCTTGCTCTAATTCTTTCTTAAACTTAATTTTCGGGTGCTTGTTATTAACCTCGGTAAAAAATGCATCCAGCTGTGTCACACTGCCCGTCCAACAAATAATTAAATCGTCCACGTACCTAAAATAATACAAAATATCCCTATTACCTACAATATGCTGGTTTTCAAAGTCATCCATAAAAATATCAGCCATTAAAGGACTCAATGGTGAACCCATAGCCAAACCATCATTTTGCAGATAATATTGACCCCCAAATCTAAAATAATTTTGTTTCATACAAATAGCAGTGAGTTGCAATAATTCATCCACCTCTCCCGGATGCAGCCGCTGTCTTTCAAACATACCACGAAGGATGTCCAATGTTTCGACATACGGTACATTTGTAAACAAACTGTCTACATCCAACGAAAGAAGGATAGCATTCTCAGGCAAGTTAATACCCTTGATCCTCTCTACTAGATCTAAACTATTCTTTAAACAAAACTTAGGCCGAAATTGGGATTTATCTCTAATAATGCAATTCAATCTCTTTGCTAAATTATAAGTTGGTGCACCCAAGTATGACACCACTGGACGAATCGGAATATTGTCTTTATGAATCTTTGGAAGACCATAAAGAACAGGAGCTCGTGGATTCATGGGGATAACCATATTCTTCTCATGCTCGGTTTCAAACACATACGAAGAATCCTTAACCGCATGCCTAAGATCTTTCTGGAACGCTGGAGTTGGGTCTTTCCGTAAGATAGAAAAGCCATCACCTTGGATAATATCTAATACTTTCTGATTGTATTGACCCCGTTCCATGATCACAATGCAATTGCCTTTGTCTGCCTTGGAAACCACTAGATCATTATCTTGCACCTTTTGTTGTATAGATCTTAATAACAACATATTAGATCGTACCCCCGCATCCTCTACTAGACCAGCACCTTTAATAACATTAGCTACCATGGTTTTTGTGTCTACCTCACCACGCCCCCGAACAATAGCAACCTCGGCATCCACAGCCAAATTTTCAAGAACTCCCTGTTTTAGCTTAGGCTGGAAGTTATATTTTAATCCCTTCTCCAAAAGACCTACTTCATTTCCCGAAAATTCGACTGTAGTGAGGTTCTTCATGCGAGGGTGGAACTGGTGATGAGTTGGTGGTACTATTTCACCTCTCCCTAAGGAAGAATTAGAAGCTGCAGTTAATCTATGCAATTTGTTAAGCTGTGCAATATACATCTCGTGAGCAAGTTCTGACGCACCCTCCACCACCAGTTCCACCCTCGCATGAAGAACCTCACTACAGTCGAATTTTCGGGAAATGAAGTAGGTCTTTTGGAGAAGGGATTAAAATATAACTTCCAGCCTAAGCTAAAACAGGGAGTTCTTGAAAATTTGGCTGTGGATGCCGAGGTTGCTATTGTTCGGGGGCGTGGTGAGGTAGACACAAAAACCATGGTAGCTAATGTTATTAAAGGTGCTGGTCTAGTAGAGGATGCGGGGGTACGATCTAATATGTTGTTATTAAGATCTATACAACAAAAGGTGCAAGATAATGATCTAGTGGTTTCCAAGGCAGACAAAGGCAATTGCATTGTGATCATGGAACGGGGTCAATACAATCAGAAAGTATTAGATATTATCCAAGGTGATGGCTTTTCTATCTTACGGAAAGACCCAACTCCAGCGTTCCAGAAAGATCTTAGGCATGCGGTTAAGGATTCTTCGTATGTGTTTGAAACCGAGCATGAGAAGAATATGGTTATCCCCATGAATCCACGAGCTCCTGTTCTTTATGGTCTTCCAAAGATTCATAAAGACAATATTCCGATTCGTCCAGTGGTGTCATACTTGGGTGCACCAACTTATAATTTAGCAAAGAGATTGAATTGCATTATTAGAGATAAATCCCAATTTCGGCCTAAGTTTTGTTTAAAGAATAGTTTAGATCTAGTAGAGAGGATCAAGGGTATTAACTTGCCTGAGAATGCTATCCTTCTTTCGTTGGATGTAGACAGTTTGTTTACAAATGTACCGTATGTCGAAACATTGGACATCCTTCGTGGTATGTTTGAAAGACAGCGGCTGCATCCGGGAGAGGTGGATGAATTATTGCAACTCACTGCTATTTGTATGAAACAAAATTATTTTAGATTTGGGGGTCAATATTATCTGCAAAATGATGGTTTGGCTATGGGTTCACCATTGAGTCCTTTAATGGCTGATATTTTTATGGATGACTTTGAAAACCAGCATATTGTAGGTAATAGGGATATTTTGTATTATTTTAGGTACGTGGACGATTTAATTATTTGTTGGACGGGCAGTGTGACACAGCTGGATGCATTTTTTACCGAGGTTAATAACAAGCACCCGAAAATTAAGTTTAAGAAAGAATTAGAGCAAGACAATTCACTTAATTTCCTGGACTTGACGATCACAAGGGTTAATAACAGACACGTTTTCCGAATATTCCGTAAGCCTACACAGACTGACGCAGTTATACCAGCTTCTTCTACACATCCGTGGCAACATAAGTTAGCGGCTTTTCATTGTTATGTGCATAGATTGTTGACTGTGCCTCTTTCTGATGAGCATTATCGGCTAGAATTAAATAACATCTATCACTTGGCGGTTTCTAACGGCTACGATAAGTCAGTTGTGGATAGTATTATCAGAAAGAAACAGAATGGCATGATCAATAATATGTTGTATGCTGCACGTCCGTCTAAACCCACCAAGAAATTTCAGGCAAGCATTACGTATGTTGGCAAACTATCAGATGATATTTACAAAGTTTTGAAGTCTAATAATATTAATGTTGCTTTTAGGACAAACAATACGTTACATTCAAAACTTTGTAACGGCAAAGATCAAATTGAGACGGGCAAGAAGTCTGGTGTGTATAAGCTAACTTGTGATGATTGTAATAAGGTGTACGTGGGGCAAACGGGCCGTAGTTTTAACACAAGGTATAAGGAGCATGTTACATCTTATAGGCATAACCATCCAGAACGTTCAAATTTCGCGAAGCATTTGATAGAGAGTGGCCATAGTTTATCTGAGGACCACTCTTTTAATGTTCTGCACGTTTGTGATAAAGGTTTACGTTTGAATGTTCTGGAACAATTGGAAATAGTTAGGTACAACGGTAGAGGTGTAATTATTAACGAGCAGCTGAATGTTGCGTCATCGCCGTTATTACGAATTTTTTCCGTCGCCAGGGGGGGAGAAGGGGGTAGGGGGCGGGGTCAGGGTGAGGTTATAAATATGGCCGACTAGACAGGACAGCTCATTCTGTTGCCGGACACCAGACCGACAACATCGTCAACTCCTGATGATGCCTCGTAGAGAGGCGAAACACGTGTCGAGTATAGTGTTATTGGTGGTGGTTTGTTATAGTTATTTGCGTATTTATTTTTGCGGCGGGAGGGTGGGAAAATTAATTGCATGCAAAAAATACGCAAGTAATTATAGCGGGTTACACTAATTAGCTACACATTCTGTATCGCGGAAGAGCAAAGCAATATTGTTCATCCTTAGGTAAACCTGTCTTATAGGAATCAGGAGAAATAGGAGAAATCTGTAAGTCTATTGTCTGTACGTGTCTGAACTTAAATTTGTAGTTTAAGTTCAGAGACTTACAGAGAATAGATTAATTAATCACTCGCGACATCTATAAACAACTCTTTTCTTGATAAATATTGTATCAATTGTTGTGTCAACAGTACTTTCGAATCCCTTTCTGATTCCGGTTTGATAAGTGTGACGTACGAGATGCAGGAAGAGTTCACTACAAACACAACACATGGTAAGGTACCTACTGTAAATACTTTGGTGTCGTAAATCAAGCTGGCGACAATAGTTTTTCGTAAGCGTTCGCAGTCTACACCATCTACTTACATGTTTGCGGTCATGTAACGTACAGTCAAGTGCAAAAATAAGTATCGAAAGAATCCGTTCATAAATATGTTACGACGTTCTTATTACACAGAATTAGAGTGCACTGGGACATATTTTTGCACGTTTTTGTATACCCCTTTTTTTGTCTTCGACTGTACATGAATACGATAATACATATATGTGTTAGTTTTTAGTAAAATGTCCCACTTTGTCGCTTACCATAAAGACGAGATTTCCTTGTATCTTCATATGAACAAACTGACAAAGTGGTTTTATGGCAAACGACAAAGTGGGACGTTTCACTAAACTCACTCACATATGTAAGTATACGAATTTGTAAAATAGTAGCACAGACCATTGTTTGATTAATTTGTGTTTAAATATTTAATTATTTTTATATGAAATCAGTTTTTAGATATATCTATTTTACGACTCCTTAACAAAGTGATTGTATTCTCAGTGGGTATGAATGATACTGTCATTGACAATTAGAAAATAGGTTTTTATTGCAAAAGCTCGCCTATTTTAACACGTAACATTTAAATATTAAACATAAAGGGTTATGCGTAAAAATTGTAATTTGTCAAGCTGGATTTATTTTACGTTTGGTCGATAACCTTTCGTCTGTGAAGGTGACTGTACTCGTTCAAATTCTGTCTACATTTTTACCCGTGTCTTGTTTTGTCATAAAACAATCATATTCATACATGCATACACTCTTATACTCGTATAGCTAAGATTCATATGCATCTACGTGAATACAATACGGTATAAGACAATGTATTTTTTTTCTGTAAGAATAAACCATTGGACGTAAGACAGAGTACCTACTGTGATCTGTTTATCGTAATATCTTATACAGAGAAGACAAATATATGTA
This sequence comes from Thaumatotibia leucotreta, assembly GCA_025490895.1. Classification (NCBI taxonomy): domain Eukaryota; kingdom Metazoa; phylum Arthropoda; class Insecta; order Lepidoptera; family Tortricidae; genus Thaumatotibia; species Thaumatotibia leucotreta. The sequence continues at coordinate 24,761 of JALPQI010031414.1, forward strand.
ACTTGCTTATACTTCGAGGTTCTAAGACCGCGTTAAATATTACCTCTCGCTTAGTATATCGATAAGTACGATCACCTTAAGTGCTAACTGTACAGGCCTACGTCCTACGTAGTACCTAACTCAAACCTCTGCCCCTTAGAGGTCGACACCTAAATTAAAGTTATGAAGTTGGTAAGTACGTTCAAGATCGATTGCTAATCGCTCACTATTTTGACGTGGAATCGCGTGACTCGAGTAGTTTCGATACAAACGAGTTTGACTAACTTGTTATACGGTCGGTTGAAACTTTGCAGTATTAAGTAGATGATAAATCAAGGAACACCCATGTGAGACAGGCAGACATGTAGGCACAGCTACAGCTTATTCATTCTTAATTGCCTTATTTAGCAAATAACTTTCAAAGTTCCAAATTACGCTTTTTAACTCTAAAACTACAATGTCTGCCTCAACCAAGATACCCGAGTCCGTAGCTTCATCATCAGCCTATCTCAGTCCACTGCTGGACGTAGGCCTCTCCAATTAACTATAGACGCATTAGGAGGAAAATGCCCATAATTGTCACGCTGGGCAAGCGGTTTGGCGATCGCAGTAATGTTTCCACTATGATGACGCTGCTGCCCATCATCAATCTTGTAGAATGGTCGGTAGCACTTTAATCCCTTAGTCGACTCTTACGACACCCGCGGGAGGAGTTGGGGTGGTGACAAATGTATTCTTACTGCCGTCACCACACGGCATAACTGAGTCACACCGTAGCTTAGTCTAAAATAATTCTTCCCATGAAATTGCTTTAACTATAATATTCTTAAATTTGAGTAGCAGTTTATAAAATAAAACTTGCCCATTTTAGGCTAGAATGTGGTGTACTAGAGTAAGTAGTAAGACAACTACGAATTTACGTATTAGTATCGTTTGTTGGCTAGTGCTCAAATCCACTATCGAAGGGGCGTCAATATGATAATAGTAACATATAATTATTATGATGCCAGTAAGCTCTCAATAACCATAGTAAATGACAATTATTGGAAGCTGTGAATTATTGTGAAGTCTTGATAAGAGGTGTTTCAGAATTTTAAATAATGACATTTTTATATTATTAGTATGGTGTAAAACGGGACATTTACCGGGATTTTCACTGCGAGTTTTAGTTGTGGTCTACCCACACACCAATTCTACTCCATGAAGATGGCATTTGCAACAGTGTCGGTTTGCATCTTAGGTATTATATTCTTAACTTTTTTGCCACCATCTCATATACGTAAATGAAGTAGCATGCCTCCCACGCCAAGCAACAAATAGCACAAAATCAACTGTCAAATTTGATGAAGGTGCATTCTTTCATTATAGGTATTATGAATTTTGTGAAGTGGTCAGCGCGTGAAGCACGAAATATTTTGACTTCGTAAGAATTCATTGTCGACGAAAAAGTTTTAAGATCACAAATTGTATGTAGGTATATGCAACAGGTACAACTTTCCTTGTCGGCTTACGTTCAATGTCGCCAAGGTGAGCGTCAAAGATCGTCAAAATTTGATCACACGATTTTTGACGAGCCCTTAGCGTTCTAAATTTCCTGTACAAATAATGTGTTGGAAAAATTTGTTAATAAAGTGATAAAAAATTACCATAGTGTAAGGACCTAATTTATTTCATTTAATAAAAGAATCACGATGAAATTTTCTTTTCAAGGCGCGGAAGTGAAATCTAATATCCGTTCCTTAAGCCTCAGGAAGCGATTAAAATAAGACTGGATTGGTCCAAATCTTATTGAAAATTGCAATTCTGCAATCAAACGAAGCCGGACTTGGAATCAGGCAGCGATCAAACCTTTATGAAAACATTACGAGAAATCTGTCTTATCACATTTGAATTTATTGAACATTTCATTGAAATTTAAGATGTAAGTGCTACGACCGTATTGTATAAGTTTACTTCTTTCAAATTTGTGAACCTATTGAGGTAATTATCATCATCATAATCATTTCAACCGAAGAATGTCCACTGCAGGACATATACATGATTACCACAATGACCGGTCCTGCGACACCCGCATCCAGCAAACTCCTGCGACCTTAGGTCATTTAGGCAATAACTACCAATTTTTAATTCGGATACATAAATGTGAAACTATATCATTGCTATGACATATCTCTTTTGCCTTGCTTATTAAAAATCACAAATTTAAAAGCAATATAGTAAAACTATTTAGGCAATCAATATCCATAGAGTACTCACTGGTATCCGAGTGGCCGAGTGATTTAAGCATCAGTCGCGAAAGTTGAGGACGAGGATTCAAAAAATCCCATCACCGACGTTGGTGAACTCGTTATTTTTGCTTTTGTATTTAAACATCTAATATTTATAATAAATGTAATAAAGATAAAAATCAATAGACTTATTGTAAACCACTTCAGTTTAACAAAATAAATAGCTTCTGGAAACGAAGCATGATTTAGTTAAACAAGTATTTTCAATGGATAAAAAAGTGTATTAATTGCATTTCCCAAGTAAAATAGCGAAGCCTTGACCGCATGCAAGTAGGTCACTACTGCAAGCAGGGAAAATACTATTAAATGTTAGTTGTGATCAGTGAAAGGAATAACCATAGAAAGGTTTAGAAGAAATGAGAGAACTCTACCCGGAAATGGAACACAGGTTTGAAATAATATAGTTAATGGTGCGCTACGCTACTACGGCGGAATCGATGGCCGACTGTCAGCGACGCGATAGGTTTCTAAAGAACATGTTTGTGAATTCAAATAGAACCTTTGCCGTGCCGTGTGGTGACGGCAGTAAGAATACATTTGTCACCACCCCGACTCCTCCCGCGGGTGTTGTAAGAGTCGACTAAGGGATTGAAGTGTCACTTACCATTCTTTGATAAAAATTGATGATGGGCAGCAGCGTCATCATAGTGGACACATTACTACGATCGCCAATCCGCTTGCCCAGCGTGGCGATTATGGGCATTTACCTCCTAATGATGCTATACGCATAGGTAATAGGAGAGGCCTACGGCCAGCAGTGGACTATCATAGGCTGATGATGTGAAATAGAACCTTAAATAAATGATGATGATGAGCTTAAGTTTTATAAACAAACTTCTTTAATACACCAGTACCGTACCCAAAAAATATTTACGTTGAGGTTTCCTCGATTCGCAAAGCACGCACCGATGGATTGGAGCGAGCGCGATGGCCAACTCTACGTATCAAGTAAACGCTACAATAAATGCTACTTACCAACTCATAATGCGGCTACAAGCCATGTAATAACTTTTTCAGAACGCTTTTTGAAAATTGATCTCAACTCGTTTCGAACTTAATTTTTTCGCACTCATACTGTTGACAGTAGACCAACGACGGTGACTGATATCAGTTTAAATGGAAGTCAAGCCTTGGGACTTATTATTATTATTAATTATAATATTTATAGGTATTATTCTGCATGAAAGTCATTCACCTAATGGGTAATTTAAAATATCAAAATGAATTTCACGCGGGTTAGTATTCGTGTTTTAGCGAAAATCAGTTTGTAAACAGCGTCGCGGACAATCAGATAAATAGACTAACAATTTAGAAAGTAAGGCAATTAAATATCGTTTTAAATCAAATAACCTAGTTATAAAATAAATTTTACTGTATATACGAGTATTAAAACGCGCAATCTCAAGCGAAACAGATCCGAATGCTAACTAGTTGCATTTGCATTTCAGCATCGTATTTTGAATAAAAGTCACGTCTTGCGACGCTTGAAATATTGGCCCAAGGACGCTGATGAGCTATATTTTGCATAAGACAGAAAATACCTTAATTATTAGGATTGCGATTTAAAGACAACAACGGAAATGTTATTACTTCGCGGCATATCGGCCTTTTACAGGTATATCCCTATTTTGCTTAAAGCCTGTAAAATACTGAAATATTTTTTGGTTAACAGTATGTAGATTTTAAGATGCAACTTGGAGTTGACGTACCGTATAAAACACGAGTTCGTACTCACCGGGATGCAATCGTAAAATAAGTCTTCATCATCAGTCTATGATAGTGCATTGCTGGACGTAGGCCTTTCCTATTGACTAACTATGCGTATAGACGCATTAGGAGGTAAATGCCCATAATCGCCATGCTGGGCAAGCGGATTGGTTATCACAGTAATGAGGACACTATGATGACGCTGATGCCCATCATCAATCTTTTATCAAATAATGGTCAGTGACACTTCAATCCCTTACTCGACTCTTACGATACCCCGCAGGAGGAGTTGGGGTGGTGACAAATTTATTCTTACTGGCGATGGCGTCATCACACGGCTATAATAAGTCTTAATTAGTTCCTATTTATATTCTTTTGATCTAAGAAGAAGCATCCATCACTAGTACCTGTCAGCTAAAAGTGCCATCATCATACAGACAATTTAGCCTGTTGTTTGTATTCGTTGTCAAGATCTTGTACCTATTTATATGATTCCATTTCGCACATGTACGGTAAACTCTAATCAATCCCAAAACAAACTCATTTCTTCATAGTTTTTATTTCAAGGATGACATAATTCATATAATCAACCGGAACAGTTTTTTTTAAGTATATTTAAAAAGTTACGAAAGTAAAATAGGTACATGTACTACTTTCAAAATGATAATAACCTTTTATTTTTCGTAATGTTGCTCAGATTTATATTTTCATCACGTAATGTTACTATGACAATCTCTACATACAAAATAAATTTGTATACGGATTTCGAGTTTCATGTTCCTTATTATTATTAAGCTGTCATAATTAATACTACCTACATGTTTATCATGCAATAAACTAATGAACATCAGAGCTAACATGACATCACATTCGAATGCTGCAATCGGTCTCGTTGGCTGAATTAATTTAGAATTCTCTGTGATAGCAACTCAACAGGAAATCAGAAATCACTATCGATTGTCATTAAAAATGTAGATCAATTACTTAAAATTTATAAGAATATATTTTACTCCTGAGATACTTAAGAAAAATAGGAATCTGCTCGAGACCAAAGCGAGAATCCAACCCACAACCTCAGTTTTTTCAGCGGCTTTGTAGAATCTTTTGGCTAGTATTTTGTAGTGTTTTAACCACAAAAAGTCTTACAGTGTTTGAAATTAGGCAGATAAAATTATAATTAAAGTGCAAAGAAACATATTTAAATCATATACCTACAAATAAATTCCAAAAATTTTATTTTGATGGAACTACTTTTGGCTATTTGTATGGAATAGGAATTTTTGCGCTTTGAACTCTCCCAATATTGTTCATACGAGTAATTATCAATAGTGTTTTTTCAGGCCGAGCCTACATCTGTTTCGATGTCCATTTGTTTTGTCTTTTAGTTTTTGTACCACAATTTCTGTAAGTAATTAACATATTACTTGAGTAGGTTATTTGTTTACTACTGCGATAAGCTCCATAAGACAGCCAAGCAATGTGTTTCCTTAAATAGACGTCTATTTTATGATTTCTAAGGCACACAATAAGATTACACGTTTTTCTTATCTCTCCGCTAAAAATTAAATTGCAAAAGATAAGGTATTCGCGAGGTCTCCAGCTGACACAGCTACTATTACCTGTATTACCATACAGTATTTAACAGATCGAAAGAGAAACCAAACAAATAAAAAT
>JALPQI010031415.1:0-76302 GCA_025490895.1 Thaumatotibia leucotreta
AATGGTACATTGTGCTGTTGTGCATCAAGGGAGGCAAGTACGGAATTACTAACGAGAGTGTTAGAACTTAGAAGGCTTTTACTGATTCGAGTTAGTATTTCGCTTACCGACCGTGATGCATACAATATTATGTTTTTCATCACACTTGCCGACAAAAAAATGAGTCTTAAGACAAAATATTATTAAATGATGTATTGACATTTGGGCTCATGCATAAATCATGTGAGGTTTTTTCGACTTTTTGACTCCCCCCTCCCCCATGGTGATGTTTGGTGAGTTTCGTGGCTAGCCCCCCCCCCCCCCCCCCCCCCTAGCAGTCTCACGTGTATTTTTCTCATTCAACTTGTCACGTTCGCTAGCCAAAATTCACAATATTTCTTAGTTTGTTCATCGTAGAAAAATACACGTGATGTTTTCTTGGACCCCCCTCCCCCCCTATAGGACCTCGCGTGATTTATGCACAAGCCCTTTCCATTACTCCCTAGGGAATTTCACTTTTTTATTACTCCCGCTACGCATGCAAACAATGGCGCGCTTAGACAGCAAGTGTGATGAAATAGTACATTGTGCATCTAGGGAGGTAAGTAGGTACGGTATTACTGTCACACAATACTGGATATATTAAACCGATAAATACCCGCTGTAGGTAACTTGTTTTTGTTGTTGCATGTAGAATATGATTTTAATATTTTTAGATTTCCTATAATAACATGTCATTCATTGTTGATAATAACATAAGTAATTAAGTATGCCATTTAGCTTACCTAGTGAAGAGATGATACACATTTTGCGAATCAGGAATGTAGGTCGATTGGGCAGCCGAGCCTGAAAGCCCTAAAATGGATGCAAATAATAAATACATCAGCAGGCCTAGCCAAGGTGCCATTCTGCATATACAATAAGCGATAACTTAGAAATGTATGAAAATGACAGATTCGTGCGAAAAGTCACGTGACCATTTCCATACATTATTATGGTCACGTGACTTATCGCTTGTCGCATTGATTGTTGGTGACATTTTTCACATAGGCATTAATCAGTTGAGTCGACTTTTTAGTTTTTATGGTTGATTTAATGTAAGATATATGTATATACAGGGTGTAAGTCTAATACGGGCGAAGCTCTTAGCTGGCGTTAGTTTACGACATAATAAGTACATTCAAATAACTTTTTCTCAAAATTAGAGCAACAAAATTTTCCATACAAAATAATTCGGCGCGCAATGTAGAGCAACATACGCGAGTTCAGCACTCGTTGACAGCTAATTTCAAAAGCAGATGACATAACTGCTCTACCTACATTGCTGCTCCGATAGTCTTAAAAAAAATCTGTAGGGTCATAATTAAGAGTAACTTAAAAAAAAACCTTGTAATCCATGATTACACTAATGAATCCCATGCCGGGTTTAATTGATCGCCCGTATTAGATTTAGGTACACACTGTATATGTATATCTATCTATTATATATATAATTATCGTCGCCTGGTACCCACATCACAAGCCTTAATTTTATTGAGCTTACCGTGGGACTACGTAGAGTTGTGTAAGATGTCCCAAGAATCCCAAGATATTTATATTTATTTATTTATTTATTATTTCCTTGTACTTTTAAAAATGCGATGCCCCCTACTTTGCCAAACGAAATAGAAAGTCTCCTTAAACACATTATTGAAAAGCAATATCCATATTTTAAAAAATATTTTGTCTATAGAGCACAATTAGGTATCGAAACTATCGAAAGAGTACATTATATGGAAGCCTGGACGAAAGAATTTGCCTGATGCAAACAAAATATAGACGGATAGGTATGCGGCGGGCGGCGGGCAACTCCATTTACCGCTGAAGTATGTAAGTATAGTGCTTTTCTTGAATATGCAATGAAAAGAAATTGTGCCTGTCCCACAATTAATGTGGAATGGAAATTAAAAAAAGAGGACTTTGTCGACCTAGGCTTGCAAGAGTTCTATGAAATTCCAGTAATGAATACTTCAAACTTCCTTTTATAACAACATAACATAAAGGTGCATTTGTGTAACGAACGAATTTCGTAGAGTGGGGGATAGAGTGAGTGAATGCTCGTTTGGTCTAAATGCACCTTAACATGACATCAACATTTCCTTGCATGCTTGAGAAAAATATAATAATTTCAGTTGAAAAGAATGACGTTACCACGACGTTACAGTATTTGTATGAATTCGTAACAGACAGATTTTAAAGGAAGAGTAGAAATAGTTATTTATTATACAAGGGGGCAAAGTTGTTGTTTAACTGTCGTGCCAATATTGAGACCTGAGCTAGCGAAAGATTCCAAAATTGAGCCACGAGCGTAGCGAGTGGTTCAAAAACTGGAATCTTGAGCATTGCGAAGGTCTCAAGGCACGAGAGTTGAACAAACTTTGCCGCCAAGTGTAATACAACTTTTTTCCCCTCACTATCGCGAGGAAATATGATTACAAATCTCATCCAAATGTAAATTAACTTTAAGAAACTATTGAAAACTCAATGTCGAAACGTATCGTAGAATAGAGTTACTTATGGAATTTAAATATTGCCAATGGCTTACAAAGTCACATGAGAAACGACCAATTTAACATGTGAGCTCCGATTGCGCATGTTTACTACGGTCATACAGATCCACTTATACTAGGCAGTAGGGGGCTATAGGAATTAGAGAAATGTCAAATTACTTTATTCACAAGTGTGTAAAAAGCGTTTTTACCCGCTCGTATTAAAGGATAAACGAGCGCTTTACGAGCTAGTGAGGGGAAAAACATATTTTTGGCGCGTTAATCGTTAATGTGTAATAATCAAAGTATCTCGTAAAGTTTTTGGGATAAATATGTTGATTTAAGTAGGTATATGTTTTAAATTTGCTGCTGAGAGTGCTGAGGAACCCTTTGTCTCGCACCGGTTTTTCATGATTTTTAACACAGTCTGAAAAACCAATAATTCTGTAACTCAATTACTGTAAAGGATCTTACATACACGAAATTTACAAATATGGGTTCATCTTTGAACTTAGAACCAATCATCTTAGAGATTTTAATTATGTAGGTATTCATTAATATTAAATTATTCAACTTTGTTGCGAATTAATGTCGAATTATGTCGAAGATAATGAATTTTGGAAACTTCTTACTTTACACGCGTTTCTAATACGAGACTAGTCGAACGTGACGGACGACCCGGGCCGGCAAAGTCTATACCTACATTATAGCGGTTAAAGGCGTTTTCCAAAAAAAAAAATTGTACCTACCCGGTTAGACGGCCGGCCTACACTTTTCGAACATATTTTAACACTGGTCAACCCATATAACTTTGATTGTTTTATTGCCAAGTTATACTGAAGCTAACTGAGCATACTTTAGGCATCTACAATGAGCATAATTTATACTAAGTACTTCTATTTTCCATATCATTAATGTTAGCTCTAGATATCCGTATATTCTTATATCCTTATTTCATGAATATAATTTGATGAGTATTGTCAAGGTGTGATTTTAAAATAAGAAGGTTAATATTACCTACTCCTGAATGGAGATACGAGCCTGCTGGCGACTCTTAATGACAGCTATATGGGCATAAAGTACCGACCTTGGAGGATTTAGAGACGCAAGGGAGAATGGTGATGATACAGATACATTAGCTTTACCTGCGAATATAGCGCACAGAAAAACGACAAGAGTAGACGCCATGGCACGAATGTGACAAAATTTAGGTTAGCATCTGTTTTATATAAACACGTTATCAATAAAGTTTATAACAGATTTACTTATCACCTTATCGGTTTTAGACAGATTCCATCACTGACATAATTAAAGAGAACCAACATACATAACTATATGAGCCCCAGATTGATCTTCAGGCATACAGAGTGGACCCTATAATAATTTGCGCGCAAATTGTTTGCTGTAATAGCGAAAAGTAAGTAGCTGTAGGCTTGGCATTGGGATACATGGTAACTGTACACACCTGGGTGCTTTCTCACTCACATGTTCAGGTTTAATTAATACCTACTTTTTGTGAATTTAAGTAGATAATTTTCTAATATTATCGTGTAAATACTTTTTTTCTCTATGAAAAGCCCGCTTCTCTTGCTTGGGTTTATGTTGATGACTGAGCTCATAATATTGCAATACAATACGAATAGGGGTCATTTGCAGAAAAAGTGTACCTTTTAAATTTTTTTTCGATCATGGACTGTAATACATCATTTTACTCGGCATCGTGCGTACTTTTCAGCTATGAAACAAAAAAAAATTGTCCCTAATATCACGAAAATAAGTAGGGTATGTAACTTGAGATTGAGATTACTCAGTTTAGTTACTCCCATACTAAATGTATGAAACGAAATGTAACGAAACTGATAAAAAAAATCTCAAATTTGTTACAGAATTTTTCATATCTTTAGTATGGGAGTAACTAAACTGATAAATCTCAATTTACATACTTATTTTCGTGACATTAAAAAGTACACTTTTTCTGCAAATGACCCATAGGCACTATTGGCACTATTATCGGTCGTATCGTATACGACTGCTACTCTGCACTATTAGTGCAGAGTAGCGAACCGTTAATCAACGTTATTCAAAATTTCTGCATATTCTTTCTCCTCAGTCGGGCACTCTTAGCAGAGTGGTCTTGGGCATGTTCTTGCTTACAAATTTATTTAGGTGTTATATTTTCTCATGAACAAAACACTTGAACTTTTGACCACCGTAAAAACAAGGAAAACCTCATATTTCGGACATATATTATAGACACGACAAGTATAACATCTTGGAAGGGAAAATCGACGGTAAAAGGAGCAGAGGAAGGAGAAAGCTAACCTGGATAGACAATATTAAAAGCTGGTCCAACATCAATGACACCGCCGGTCTGTCTAGACTGGCACAAGATAGAACCAAGTTCCGGAAGATGGTCGCCGACATCCGCTGAGGATATGGCACAGGAAGAGAGAGAGAGATATTTTCTAATTCTCGGTTCATCTAAAATTGCAGCCGGTACGTATATTTACCGTGAGGTTGTAGGATTTTGAGCTAAGTAGGTACATTTTACACATTATATTTTGAGTACATTGTATTTTGCATGAAGAGAAGGATTCTAATATTCGCAAGCGCAATGAGGGATTTAAGTTTCAAAGTCCAAGGCTGTGTCCAAGGTAAAGTAGTACACTACGTCAGAAGCCGGGAAAATGAGGATTTCCGGCCAAGTTGGTATATATGGCCGAGCGAGGTCGGATGTCGGATAGGTAACGAGGCCGGGAATCCGTTTTCACGCCGAGGCATGTATAGTGCTTTTCTCAAACATACAAAGAAAAAAAATGACATGTTGTCGAAATTAAAAAAAAAGTTACTTTGCAGGCCTGAACTCGCTACGCTCGTGGCTCAAAAACTGGAATCTTGAGCATTGCGAAGGTCTCCAGGCTTTTTCCCCTCACTATCGCGAGGATCGCATCCATCATCCAAATGTAAATTAACTTAAAAAAACCATTTAAAACTTAATGTCGAAACGTAACGTAGAGTAACTCTTGGTACTTAAATAATTATAGCTAATGGCTTACAAAGTCACCAAGGAGAATGACCAATTTAACATGTGAGCTCCGATTGAGCATTTTTACTACGGTCATACAGATCCACTTATACTAGGCAGTATAGTGTAGTGAGCCGTAGGAATTAGAGATTACTTTGCCTCACAAGTGAACAAGATGCATTTTTACCCGCTCGTATTAAAGGATAAAAGAGCGTTTTACGAGTTAGTGAGGGGAAAAATATATTGTTACCCACTTGGAACAAGGGAGACGATTTTTTGTTTAATCCCGTCACGATAATAAAATACTCCCTGTTTAATACTCCTTTAAAACTAAGTAATTAGCCTACAAAAAATCTACCAATTAGTTATCAGGTAATCACCATGACATGACACTAAAGAAAATAGCATTATAAAGTAGGTATGTTTTTGTATTATAGATAGTAAATTTATAATGAAACATGCGATGAACAATCATACGATATGATATGACAACAGTATCATAAATAATCGCAAATCCAATGTTCGGACTTTAGACATGGGGATTTCCATTTACATCAATAGAAGCTTGGCATTTATCAAGATATCAAACTCAAAGTTTGTTTTAGATAATATTTTACAACAAGTGCAATAAAACAACTAGTCATTCGTATCGTAATCTCCTACCGTTTTAGAATTAGTACACCTAATCTTCATTAAAAATAGGTACTAGTCTGACACATCGTATTTCGTGTGTCATTAAAAAAAAATCATAACCCTAATGAAATTGATATGATCAATTGATCATTTAAAGTCGACCGGCTTGTGTTAAGATCTGTCATTGGGTGAATATTTCATCATTTTTGCCGTCATTTATATAAGGTACGGTGCCTCGTTCAAATGACAAAGTAGAACATTGTAACGAATAGAAACTTCGGCAAAAATGCCACCAAAAATAGGCGATTGAAACGCTCAGATATTCACCCTATCAGACAAAGAAGAGTAATATTTTATTTAATTAAAAAGATGAGACATTTTTTCAGCATTTTAAACATCGACAGGCAACAGGCGATCGCGTAAATAATTACAATCGGTATTCTGTAGCCGTACCATGAGTTTTTAAGTATCGGTTACTTACTTATGTATTTAATTGATAAATTACTGTTGATATAAAATAAATGAGATAAGCCATTAGCAAACACCTGTCGTGTATCTACCTATTTACATAGTTTACGTGTAACACACATTCGGTCAGCTTTACCAAATTCGTGGATTTAGAAGGAAATACTCGATATAAGTAACGTCATCCTACCTAGAGGTTTCGGGTTCGAATCCCGGCAAGGGCATTATTTGTGTATTTATTTATCACAAATATTGGTTCCTTAATGGTTTAAGTATCTATATGTATATATCTATTATATACATAGGTATATAACACATTATAAGCCGTAGGAATAGGATGATTTGGGTAAATCCACGGCAGAGAGCAAAAAAAGTGAAATTTTTGATGTCAGAATTTTAAGAATCTGTTTATGGGGTAATATTTTACGGCTAAATACGTTACATAATCCGATATTTTTTTTAATAAACTAACTATAACACCATATGTGATTTTTTTTAACTTTTAAAAATGTCTCTTTTGAGATACTTATATGCAAAAACCGAACTAATCAACTGTCACAATTCACAATATGTTAAGGGGATTTTTTAAACTACAAAAAGTAGGTTAAATTTTTTTTGAATGTTATAGAACATAATATTAAAAAAATAAAAACTGAATATATTTTTTGCCAGAAAAAATAAAACCTTCATTTATTTCCCAAAAAATCAACGAATCCTGTATATTTTTACTTCAGTTACTTAAACTTCTTATTTCGATCACTAACTATAAAAAAAGTACGTTTCTTTCGGAGTAAACAAAAATTACCTTTTTCTTGAAACGCAAGTTACCAATGTTTTGAATTTTTATTTCCGTAATGGCAAAATATTAGGATTCTCTTTTGCTGCATTAATATACTTTAACTCTTTACTTACACGATTTCAGTTAGAAGAGAATTCTTACATCAATAACGAACATATCGTATTTAAATGATGCCTCAAAAACCCATGTCCATTTCGTGTAACAAAAGTTACCGCATCATTTTGGTGTACTGAGGCCAGGTACTGGTTATGTTTTTAAGTAATTTCCGCCTTAGTTTAATGAAATTAAACTGTACTACCTATTCCACCAGCAAAAAAGATATTTAAGTATTAATCAAGCCACAAATAACATTTGTTTGACAACTTAGCGTTCTAAATGTAGCGCAAGTTACCATGGATTTACCCATTTGTGTAAAATCTCCATAGATATTTATTTTTATTTCATTCTAAAATAAAATCACCCACAATACATTAAAATTTTAGCTGTGTTCTCTTTTTAATACTGTAACCTTAGATAACCTTAGAAACACTTTTAAAATACAGGTTTTGGATTATAATAATGTTATAGAGTATTGACCCTGCTTACGAAGCTGGAGATTCCGGGTTCAAATCCCGGCGAGGGCACAAATATTTGTTCCTTGGTCATGGCTGTCTGTGTATACATATGTATATATCTATTATACATATTATATCGTCGCTTAGTACGAGCCCCGATGCAGTGGAGTTCGTCTAGTTCGAAACAATTTTTACAAATTTTTGAATATTTTAAAAATGATCACATTATGGTAATGATAAATTGTATGAAGTCATGGTTAATGTACTACATTTCAAGAGACACAACAATCTGAAGTACGCTTTTGTTGTTTAATAAATCGATTTTAACACACCAGTGTCTAAATTATATTTTCGTTCACCACCGTAATTCCGCGCTTATAAGCTTGACGCAAAATTCGCAGTGCATCAGGTGTACCATGTCGTCTTTAATATTAATGGCGTTCTTTACATTCATTGATTATTTACAAAATTGAAAATTGTGGAATTTTTTTTTTTAAATACGTCTCGTAAAATAGTTTTTTTTTATTCTGATTTATTAAGTCCAAATATTTTATACTCAAAGAAACTATTTTAGTACTACTATTGAATAGTGAAGGTTTTGTCTCTAAACCTTTTCCCCCGGATAAACGGGATAATCTCGAAACACTGTCTAACTGGACGAGAACATATGCATCGGGGCTCGTATATAGCATCACAAGCCTTATTAATTGAGCTTGCCGTGGGATTAAGTCGATTTGTGTAAAAATGTCCCAAGATATTTATATTTTATTTATTTATAGAGTAGAATTAGGATAATTGGACGTAGTTTAGCGAAAAGGATCCAAATTCTGAAATAGTCCCTGAAATAAATGACTCAAATTGAATTAACAATGATTCAAATTGAATTAACAGAGTTTTGTGGACCGGATCCTTTTCCATAAACTGATGTCTAATTTTATCTTTGTGTTCGAGCAGGGCTGAAAGGAACAGAACTCTGGAAAGACACGTGGATTTCAACCAATGAGTACGATTAGCCGATTCAGATACGGCTCCTCTGCTTGATTTTATTGAAGCGCGGTGGAGACGCTAATGTGGATTTCAAGAAATATGATTGGTCGATCCCGAATCCCGTCACGACTCCTCTCCCTTCAACTTGTCTCCGCTTAAATACCTCAGCGTAAAATTTCGTTGACTGAATTCTTCGCACGTGTTCTTATCTTATTGAGTTCATAACTCAATAGTTATGAGTTTTGATGGTCCCGTATTTATAGTTTGTAGTTGTTGCCGTCAGCTTCTAACACGTACCTATGTAAAAGCGAAAGCGACGAGTAGGTACCACGATGAACGGTAAACGCGTGACCATCATAAACCACATGCTTTTTGCATTCAACGATATAAATAGGAAATATTCCCTGAGTAATTAAGTTCCTGAGTACGAGGGAGTCCCTAGAGTAAGATCCCGCCGAAGGCCAAAAAAGCTAAGGCTTGATGTCGTGGAATATGACATGAGTGGCAATGGTCTCTTTATTGAGGATGCAAATTGGCAGCAAAGATAGTGGAAGCAAAAGATAAACCAGCACTGGTTGGGATATAATGCTAGGATGACACTAAATAATTCCTAAATTTAAAAATTAAACTCCATGAATAATCTTGGGCCAAATTTTAATTATTCTATTACAAATTTAGCGGTCACTCGCAGTATCCGTCGATTTAACCTTGTGAGAAAGGTGATTGGGCGTTGGTGGTCAAGTAGTACAGTCCCGAAGAACTGAAAGGAAAAAATATCTTGACTTAGTTGTCGTAACATAAGTAGACATACATAGTTTATTTTGAGTCCATGTTCAAATATTACAAAAAAAAAATATTTACTACTGTTATTTTTAGTGTATTCTTTGTACAGAAGTCATAACTTATACAAGTGACTTTTTTTTTAGAATATGTTTCTGATATTGTTTTTTTTTTATATTGGTAATTAGTTTTCAGTGATTAATTATTTTAATTTACTTCAGCGCCCAATGGCTCAATGATGTATCCTTCTCAAAATAAATTTTGCCGGGTTGGGATCGCCTTTCTCGTCCCGGTTTTTGGAAACAAGCATCTTGAAATGTAGATACCCCGATTAGTGGAGTTGAATTACGTAAAGGCATGTACTAATTAGCCGAGCAAGCTCATGGTAGTTTCTATATGTATCTATAGTATCGAAATAAACAGTACTCACCCGGTTTTGTCGGTAAGGCCTCCCATAACTAGCGTGTCTGTAGAGTCGCAGGTCCCGATCACAGCGTCGATCTCGGTGGCGCAGCGAGACGATGTAAAGCCTCCAGTAGTGATCGACTCCGCGAAGTATTCGAAAGACCTACAGAATAATACATAGGTACAGGTACTTAATTACTTCATTATTATGCAATATTTAGCTGTAATATTTCGTAAAAATACCCTTATTTCTAAGATTTTGAGATATTAAACTATTCTGTATTTTGCTGCCGACAATGTTTTAGTGGAAAACGAGAGGGGAGGCCTTTGCCCAGCAGTGGGACACTTAATAACAAGTTATAAAAATAATATGTAGTGATATCTTTTTCCCGAAATAATTCGCGCTATGGATAGCGCTTAAGGGATATCTCTTTAGAACGTTCTGTGCTGATCATGTGCTGGGCTAGGTCATGCGTCATTTTGTATAAACGGGCTCATTAACATTTTTTAACCCTATTCATTAACACTTTTTAACTAGATATTTAAAAGTTTAAATAGTGTAGTAATTCGATGTAGAGGTAATATGCAGTTAGGTACAGTCGCCTCTCGTTAATTCGAAACTCGAAGGACCTATGCAAATATTACGATTTATCGAGAGTTTGAATTATCAAATGGTCGGAAATATTCGGGAGAAAAAATGAAAGTACGAGGTGTTAAGTAATAATCAATTTATTAAATGCATTTTTTTCACTTTTCTTCCCACCTACTTCCACTTTTTCGATTAAGACCTTCTTTTCAGCAATCGTCAAGCATCTATACTTTCTAGGACTCATAACTAACGTAAACTTTTAATCTGTACACATAACCAACGGAAAAGTAACTTAACTGAGTGGCAAACACATATGTAATTAACAACAAACGCTCGTGCAACTTTTCTAAAATGTTGGGTGGCAAGTACCCTTCTTTAATCTCAGAACATTGAATTATCGAATGTTTGACGCCCATGAGTTCGAATTAACGCGTGGTTTTGTTGTGTAGCTATTACTTTTTTAAACGGTTTTTATTAACTTCACCGCGTATCAACTGTCGTCGATGCTTCAAATCTTGTGATCGATTTTTCGACCACTTCTACTGCACCAAAATTAATGAAATTTGGAACTCGTGTCAAGTTCCCATGACAATGCAATATTATAATATTTGTATCCTTGTACCCTCAAAGCCTGATGCTGCAGACGTACTGCTTACCTTAACCGAGAGTGCTAGACACGTGAAAATGAAAGTATAGCATGTTTGGCATAATCAAATACCAACAGCCCGATCTTGACTTCCAACTCCTCACTCCTGATGCTGCAGTACTGCCCACAATAACCGCAAGGTTTATCTTTTATCGATTTCTTGATTTTAAGGAAGTTCTTTAAATATTAAATAGAAACATGCGAATTTAATACTAACGTCCAACTCCTCAGATCTGATACTCCAGTGTTACTGCCTGCCACAAACGCTAGGTTTAGCGATCTGTAGATTTTGAAGTACTGCTTTAGACATTAGGTAGAAACATACGGATTTCATTAACATAATCATCATCATACCAGCCGAAAGACGTTCGCTGGTGAATATAGGCCTCCCCCAAAGATTGCCACAAGGACCGGCCCTGTGCCACCCGCATTCAGTGACCTTCACCAGGTCATGAGTCCACCTTGTGGGGGGCCTACCCACGCTGCGCCTTCCGGTACGTGACCACCACTCGAAAAACTTACCGCCCCAACGGCCATCGGTTGGCCACGCGACGAGCCCCGCACACTGCTACTTCAGTTTAGCGATTCGAAGAGCTATATCGGTTATTTTAGTTCTGCTGCGGATGGTCTCATTTCTAATCCGATATCGCAGAGAGACTCCTAGCATAGCCCTCTCCTTTGCCCTTTGGGTGACATTGAGCATTCTTATAAGGCCCATTGTAAGCGAGCACGGTTTAGTACCGTAAGTTATCACTAGCAACATACACTGATCAAAGACTTTCGTCTTCAAGCCCTGCGGAATATTGGACGAAAAGATACAGACGGATTTAATACCGACTTCCAACTCCTCAAACCTGATGCTGCTGAGACACGTCGGGCCTGCGGCCCTCCGGCTGATAGACTGACGGCGTGAGTGGATCGCGAAGCGTAGGGCGACCCGTCGGGCATGCGGCCCTCCAGCTGATAGAGTGACAACGTGAGTGGAGCGCGTAGCGTAGGGCGACCCGTCGGGCCTGCGGCCCTCCAGCTGATAGTGTGACGGCGTGAGTGGATCGCGTAGCGTAGGGCGACCCGTCGGACTTTCGGCCCTCCAGCTGATAGAGTGACAGCGTGAGTGGATCGCGTAGGGCGAGCCGTCAGGCCTTCGGCCCTCCAGCTGATAGAGTGACATCAGCGTGAGTGGACCGCGTAGGGCGAGCCGTCGGGCCTGCGGACCTCTGGCCGATAAACTGACAGCGTGAGTGGACCGCGTAGCGTAGGGCTACCCGTCGGGCCTGCGGCCCTCCAGCTGATAGAGTGACAGCGTGAGTGGACCGCGTAGGGCGAGCCGTTAGGCCTGCGGCCCTCCAGCTGATAGAGTGACAGCGTGAGTGGATCGCGTAGGGTGAGCTGTCGGGCCTGCGGCCCTCCAGCTGATAGAGTGACAGCGTGAGTGGACCGCGTAGGGCGAGCCGTCGGGCCTGCGGCCCTCCAGCTGATAGTGTGACGGCGTGAGTGGATCGCGTAGCGTAGGGCGACCCGTCGGACCTTCGGCCCTCCAGCTGATAGAGAGACAGCGTCAGTGGATCGCGTAGGGCGAGCCGTCGGGCCTTCGGCCCTCCAGCTGATAGAGTGGCATCAGCGTGAGTGGACCGCGTAGGGCGAGCCGTCGGGCCTGCGGCTCTCTGGCTGATAAACTGACAGCGTGAATGGATCACGTAGCGTAGGGCGACCCGTCGGGCCTGCGGCCCTTCAACTAATAGAGTGACAGCGTGGATCGCGTAGGATGAGCCGTCGGGCCTGCGGCCCTCCAGCTGATAGTGTGACGGCGTGAGTGGATCGCGTAGCGTAGGGCAACCCGTCGGACCTTCGGCCTTCCAGCTGATAGAGAGAGAGCGTCAGTGGATCGCGTAGGGCGAGCCGTCGGGCCTTCGGCCCTCCAGCTGATAGAGTGGCATCAGCGTGAGTGGACCGCGTAGGGCGAGCCGTCGGGCCTGCGGCTCTCTGGCTGATAAACTGACAGCGTGAATGGATCACGTAGCGTAGGGCGACCCGTCGGGCCTGCGGCCCTTCAACTAATAGAGTGACAGCGTGGATCGCGTAGGATGAGCCGTCGGGCCTGCGGCCCTCCAGCTGATAGGGTGACAGCGTGAGTGGATCGCATAGCGTAGGGCGAGCCGTCGGGCCTTCGGCCCTCCAGCTGATAGAGTGACAGCGTGAGTTGACGCGTAGGGCGAGCCATCGGGCCTCGCTTTAAACTTGATTTTCTCAATAAACCAAATTGATTGATATATTCCTTATTGTCAGACTATCTCTGTTATCTAAGGTATTGTATGAATAACACGTCCAGTTGAGACTCTTCGGGCATTCAAGGTGACATTTTTTTAGTGTCGGATTTCAAAAAAATATCTATTCAGCAGCGATTCCCGTCTCGTTACACATAAAATATTGTCCATTGCGTTTACACATG
Organism: Thaumatotibia leucotreta; assembly: GCA_025490895.1. Lineage (NCBI taxonomy): Eukaryota > Metazoa > Arthropoda > Insecta > Lepidoptera > Tortricidae > Thaumatotibia > Thaumatotibia leucotreta. Next base: position 13,840 of record JALPQI010031415.1, read on the forward strand.
TTTGTGTCGTGATTAAAGCGCGAGAGTTAAACGCTAGCATACCTAATTGTATTGCATTATTACAAACAACATTCTTTGATCTAGAATAAGTTGCACTAAAAACTTGAAAATAAAATAAGTAAAAAAAGTTTTAACTTAAACGGTTTTTATTGCACCAAAAACTAGAAAATAAAAATTTGTTGTAACTAACCGTAGATGCTACTTTTTGTAGATTAGTCACGTGAAACTATTATCACTGTAGTCTTCCCAAGTCGGATGCTGAAAGCCACGTTCAGCCTCTATGTCACTGGATTAAGCGTATCCTAATCGGAAACTTTTACCAAACTAAAATAAAAACGTGGGGCGTTATTACGAAGAAACATACTCAAGTTCAAAATATGTCATTGTAGCTTTAATTTTGCAATGAATCATTCATCTGTTCCAACACTTCTACAGAGGGAAATAACTTTTATCAAGGCCAGAACAAAACTCTATTTGCTTATATTACTCTATTGCTGTCTTGATTTCTATGTGTGTTCTTAAATAACTATAGTGACTTAATCACAATTGCGTACGCCCCACGTTTTTATTTCAGTTTGGTAAAAGTTTCCGATTAGGATACGCTTAATCCACTGACATAGAGGCTGAACGTGGCTTTCAGCATCCTACTTGGGAAGACTACAGTGATAATAGTTTCACGTGACTAATCTACAAAAAGTAGCATCTACGGTTAGTTACAACAAATTTTTATTTTCTAGTTTTTGGTGCAATAAAAACCGTTTAAGTTAAAACTTTTTTTACTTATTTTATTGTTTGAATTACCAAGTGTTTAAAAATGTATTGATTTTTTTCGAAATAGCAAGAGATCTTCTAGGGAACTCGCGATAACTTCGAATTATAGAGAGGTTCGAATTATCGCAGGTTTGAAATAACGAGAGTCGACTGTAATAACAAAAAATAATGAGCGTATTTTATCTTCTAGCCCTCTTATTGGGGTTTATCTTATTTAGTTTAACACAAATGTGCCATGACCATGTACGAATGTTAAGGGTCTCCAAAAAGTCCAACATTTTGATATTTAGTTGTGACGTACCTAGCCCTTGCGTCGGCCTATCTGTTCATATACTTACAGAGTTGACAGACATACAGACAATTAAGTTTAGGTGTCGCAAAACTCGCAAATCTAAATGGAACTCCAAGTTTAGTATGCCGCTAAATATTGTTTCTGTTTTTCGGTCGTCTATAGGACCCAAAGGGACAAACAATACTTAGCAGCTTGCTAAGTTAGGAGACATATATGAATACGGTAATATCGCACCTGTCACGGCTGCACTCCCAGTTAGTGAGCTCGCATCCCGGCTGAGTTAATCCGCCATTGGGGTAGTAGTCAACATCGGCGACGGGCTCCATCATGCCAGTGCCGAAGATGTCGGTGTGGATGGCTTCGGTGTACAGCCCGTCGGTGGGGCGGAACATGTTCGTTTCGTTCCAGCCGTGGCGGGGCGGGTTCAGCGCTGAATAGTAAGATAAAATAGAATAAATATACAAATATCTCGGAACAATCTTACACAGATCAACCTTGCCCACACTTTGTTGTGAGTACGGCTTGTGCTAAGCGACGATATATATAGTAGAAGATATATACAAATATGAATTTGTAACACAAACAAAAGTATAATGGAAAATAATACAAAGAAAACAAGAAAAGTCTCACGAAATCGCATATCTCAGTAGTGGCTTGGCTTAAGTTGATCTCAACGGAAAATGAAACTTACCTATAGAAAAAAAAACAATATTAAAAAATGTACCTAATACTGTTATTTAGGACTTTTTCTCAGCTTTCCCGATTAATTATAACATGTAATAGTAGGTATTTACTGTTAAAATAAAAATAACAGACTAACATTGCAGACGGCGTGAGGAAATAATAAACCACTTAAAAAATTAATACCAACTACCAAGTATGTCGGTGACTTTGGTAAGTACGTTATAGACTATAGTATAGGTATATGGTATTGCCAATGGTAATAAAAAAAACATCTAACCAGTAACAAAAGGTACGAGTCCGTTAAGATGTCTCCCAAGTAGACCTCCCAAGTGGGAGCCGACTTCAAATCCTATGATGTGGTACTGGTCGAGGGTCGTCCCGCGCTCCTGGTTGAGCCAATACACGAAACGGGCAATGCTTGCCGCTGCAAATAAAAGAATACGCTTAACAATTTACGTCAAAACGTTATTAATATCACTACTAGGGTGAAGGAACACATAGCCGATGTCAAGCACCGTCGACAACAGTCTGCGGTTTGGGAGCATGTCATGGATGGACCGAATCATTCTATTAAGTTTGACAAGCCTTTGGTTCTCGTTAAGGAGAAGAGAAACATTCCTAGAATGTTGCGTGAGGCCATTGAGATAATGAAATATCCAAACTTTAATAGGATAGAAAGAAGCTTTTCTCTACCACCAGGTTGGTATCCAGTTGTTCATCTGATAAAGGAACAGTCTAGACATATTCTTTTTCAAAATTATTTTAAATTTCCTTATGAATCAAAATTGTATGTTTCGGTTTAATGCATGATGATCTTAAGATGTACTACAAATGTTTTTTGAAAAGAGTTGTCCTGCTGAGTTTCTTGCCGGCCCCAATTTTGGGATACCTTCCTAACAATACAATCATACAAAGGAAGGAAATACTTCTCAGGCAGTGGCGTAGAGATAGAACCAGTGTAGATTATTTATTTTGTCTCTTGTCTTAATTTAATTTAATTAATTAATTAAATTAATATTTTTTTCAGCAACCTACGTTCACTCCTGCTACACGACCCAGAAATCAGTGCACTGCAACTCAAGAGCGGTTGGGTCATGTAATTGAAGAAGGAAGAGTTTAAAGCCCGACTATTTTACCTTACCCTAAAGGTTTTTCAACGCTTCTCACTAGAAAGACACTTCCGCTTGTAATATGCATTGTTTAATTTATTATATACCTAATGACCCCAGCACTAGTATATTAGTTATCAGGTAATATCTCAGATGTTTACCGCTAAGAGGCACATTGTTGCTGATGAGCACGTTGTAGTTCGTCTCAGATGCGCCGGCGCTCCAGTCCACGGCGATCAGGTTCACGTCAGCTGTGGCGATAATGGCTGCAAACACACTCATTACAATCAATATCACACCATTAGAAATGACTACGAAAATACAGTAGAAGTAGATACATAGTTACCTATGTAGTAGGTATTATCGTAGCTTTTGGTTCAAAAGTTTCCGTTTGTGAAATACTTCAAAATAAATGAAAACAAACGAATTCCTGAATTTACGCGAATCAATCAGTAGTCCCACAGTTAAATACCATTAACATAGGGAGGGATTATAATAAATGCTGATGATATTGTAGTCGGTTAGATATAATTTTGCGAACTTTGTTCATCTCCATCACTCAAACTTGCAATTTCTTTTCATTGTACAGAGTTTATAACTCGGTGTTTCTATGCGATTTTTTTACACGTTTTTATTGTTCATTACCATCCTTACTTTATTCTCCGTTTTATAAAAGCAAACGAGACTATTATGACAGAATAGCAGACAAACATGCGTCTGCTACAAGATAATGAAAATTACTCTACTATTTATACGCAGTTCGTCAATAATTTGGGAATGGTAATGACTTGATTTGTGCGACGGAATAATCGCAATCGCATAGAACTACCCAACTAACTCTTTCGTCGTTCAGGTAATCCGTCTGTGGAACTCGCTACCTCTCCCTATTCGACAAGCCCTAAGAAAACACATTTTCAAACGACTGCTCCGCAAGCATCTTCTTGTAGACGAATTTAAGTAGTTTCAAGTAAGTTAGTCAATTAGTTTCTGATATTGAATACTATAATAAAATTATGTATTAGTTTATTTAATTATTATATAAGTAGTAGTACGTAATTGTAGGTATTGTTATAGTCATTGGGTATTACTATATCTTTATTACTTATACGAGTTGTTGAGCACCAACTAAAATGTCTCTGTTTGGCCCAAAAGCATTAAGTCCGCCATTTGTACAATTTTCTATGCTTTGTGCAATAAAGTTTAAATAAATAAATAAAATGTTTTTATTAGCTAAATATCTACAAGATCGCTTCTCAAGGTTTTATTATATTCCTAGATAAAGTCGCCGCAAATAGAAATTGAACATTGTAAACAGACCATTCAATTAAATGTACATATTCTAGCCCAATATGAGGTAAGTATCAATTAAGTAAATAAAACATATATTTAACAGTATTTAAGGAGGTAGAATGAAAATAAAACACATTTAAGGTGCGTTCAAACTAAAAGAGCATTCGCTGTTCTAACCTCCCACTCTACGAAATTCGATCGGTACACAAAACGTGATTGGTTGATTTCGTAGAACGGGCGCTAGAACAGCGAATGCTCTTTTGGTTTAAACGCACCTTTAGATACAAGGTTTGTTACATTGTTTGCAATTTCTATTGGTTGGCGATTTTAATGAGCTAAATAGGTACACTATGTAATATACATACTTAGTATGATTACCTACTTACCAGGGATAAGAGCAAAGTTGAAAGGAGAGGTGGGAGTGGAGTCCCACCCGTGGATGATAATGACGGTGCGACGTAGCGGGCTGAAGTTAGAACCAATCAGGGTGGGGAACCCAAGAACCATGGGCTGGCTGATGGTCGGGTTCTGTCTGTTAAGGAAATGAAAAAGTTGAGGAACCTAATATGTGGGTCTGTATCTGGAACGGGGAAATACATTTTAACAGTCTTACAGTAGAATACGTAGAAGAAGAAGCTCTTTATATAGGTAGTTAGGTACTACTAGGCGGTCCGTATCCGTATCCATGTTTAGCACTGTTGTGGTACCTATAAAACAACTTACAAGTACGAGTAGATATGTGTACAAGTTGAAGAATGGGAAATTGTCGATAGATTAAGTGTAACCTTTTAGTTTATTATTTTAAAGACCTGTTTTGCCCTGTTTCCCTGAATAAATAAATCCATCGCATAAAATTATCATTAATATCATTATCCTTTTCCCCAGGCATATAAGAAAAAAGGACACCTAACATTTATCTGACAGATATATTGTATTTGGGGGTGGTGAAACAAACCCTAAGCCTCTCAACCAGTACCTACAAGGTTTAACAGGGTTTTTGGTGATCAGTCAATTAAGAAATAGGTTAGAGAAGTAAAAACTGCTAAGAAAAAGGCAAGCCAACCATTCCCAACAAAAAATAGAATAATGTATTTTCTCTTAGCTTATCCTAATTATACAATCGATACTGAACATTTTAAACGAATCACCAGTAGAGGAGTTAGATAAAACGGCCCCTGCAGGTAAAACGAACCAAGCTTTTAACTTTTGAACTGTTAATGCTAGCTACTTATTAGCGACTTTTATCTACTTGGTAGTCATTTTGAATTAATTGTTGGTTGATGTTTTTGGAGTGGCCATGCATTTTTACAGCTAGGTACCTATTTATAAAGGAAATCTGTACGTATTTATATCGAGTACTTTGATATAAAAACGGCAAACTGTGCTCTACATTCACTTTTATCCCGTTAAAGATCTTAGGATTGGTGCATTAATCTTTGAAATACTGCTTATTTTTTCTTAATAATAACGATAAAATAAACGAGACCAATCAACTCAATCTCAAAATAGGTAGTTCATTGTTTACTTGCTATCGTAAAATGCAAAACCTACGTACTAAACGTAGTTTAGCATGCGGCACTATGGCAGTCTGGCACATGCCAGTCAGTCAGTATGCCATTTATTTACTGTTTTTGAGGTTTGAATAACATATCCAATTGCTTGTACAAAGGACAATAATTTAAAAATGAATGCATGTTTAAAAAAAAATGCTGTTTAAGATACGAGTTTAATCGCGGGAAACGGAAATATTTTATGAAATCGCGGACCGATAAAAAAGTAAAACCTTTATCAGAACGTGTATTTCTTGCATACTTTGGCGATTTGTCTAAACGTATTAAAACAATCAACATTCTGGATGTGGAGTATTCAAATGTAAAATATTTGGCATGGGTGGGTAAAATCATAATTTGTATTACTTAAATAGTTCCTTGTATTTCCCAGGGCCGGATTAAGAGGTTGAGAGGCTTTGGGGCAACAAAGAAGTGGAGGCCCCTTGGCCCCCAATTATTTTCCAAATAAAGTTGTGAATTTTTTTAAGTCATGTTTTCATTTTTTTTTTGTGAAAACAAGTATACATTACTTTATTATTTAACACACATATAAATTGAATATAATCGGAAACGAGAATTATCTGAAATAAAATTTAAGTTTAACGAACGGAAACTTCCGAGCTTTTATCGCCGAAAAATCGTTGATGATTTCGCTGAAATCTAGTTCCCAGAGTAGATCACTTGCATTACTCGAAAAAAAATTCACTAGTGATTACTAGTTCGAATTTTTTTTTTTTCGAAATCTCTATTGTGGTGGCCCCTCTTTTGTGGAGGCCCCGGGGCTGTAGCCCCGGTTGCCCCCCCCCCCCAAATCCGGCCCTGGTATTTCCTTTCCTGGATATATAAAGTGAACACGGGAAAAGGCACTCATTTCTTCCTCGGACTATTGGCGTTAAAATACCTCGTCCGATATGGGGCCTTTCATCCCTTGGTTAGCAATCTACTATTACTCACCTAGTGAAGAGATGATACACATTTTGCGTGTCAGGGTTATAGTTCGATTGGGCCGCCGACCCCGAAAACCCTGAAAATAATGGATTATGATGGATTAATAATGAATACCAAAGAAAGAAGACCTATTTACTTCACCAACAATATCAACATCCATGCTCAGTTTTCGCGGTTGTTGTTTGAACGACCAAGACCGGGTGGCCGCATGATTTAGACATCTGGATGCTTAGACAAGTTGCCAATCGCTAGCGCTTCATCGTCAATCGTAAGCGAAAGGCAGCTAACTGTCTTTATCGCACTAATATGAAAGAGTGACAGATAGGGAAAACTACGGTACGCTACTAAGCGCTAGCGATTGGCAACTTGGCTAAGCATCCAGGCCTGCTACCGCGAACGCCGAAGTTCGTAAATTTCGGAGATTAGGTATCTCTGTCACTCCAACGAAGGCGTCATTAGAGTGACAGAAAAATCCCCGAAATTTGCGATCTATGATGTTCGCGGTAGTAGGCCAGCCGCTAAAGGTGAAGCCGTACCACGTGCCGCGCATTTACTTTCTATCAGACTCACTCGCGCCAATACGTGAGTAGTAGCGGGATGAACAGAAAGTACGGAGCATGTGGGTTCGACCCCCATCTTGGTCCTTGATGAACTAGGTAGGTCTTTTTTCTCCTATATAGGATATCTATTTATTTTTTATGTATAATTTATATTACCTATTTGTAGTTTACTTTAGTACTTAGTACGACTACTAAAAAAAAAACAAATGAAAAATATTTAATAAAACAATTTGATTTGTTCGACAGGATTTGTATCAGTAATGTTAAATTAATAAACACCACAGACACAGTCGTGGCACCGATATAAATACCTAGTATGATTACGAGTACCTACGAATGACTTGTCTTGGCACGTTGTTTCTGGAAAAATGGGCATGGGATGAAAGTATGATTTAGTAGGAATTTAATATGATGACAATATTTTTTGACGATAATTGCTTACATAAAGTATAATACTCACTTCTTCAACTAAATAGTGTCAGCTAAAATCACGATCACTTCTCTTCGGATTTACTACCCCAGCATAGAGTCGAAAGGTAGGTGGGCATTTTCGCGAGAAGAGATCCAAAAAAAAATTTTTTTAAGGTAGGTAAATTTAATGTTTTTCCTACTCAGAATAATGAGTTCTTTCAATCTAGGAGAAAAAAGTACAAGAAAAAAATGGTCCCACATTTTTCATACATTTTACATGCTCTCCACTTTGTAACCGCTGTACAAAGTGTTTGAAAAACTTATCCCTATAAGAGATATTTTCCAGCTAACCTTAGAGTAATTGAGTTGGAGAGTAAAATGATAGTGTCTATAGACAAACATTACGTAATAGAAACAAAAATTTGGGACACTTTTTTTCTTCTAGTAAGATCGAAAGAGCTCGTGATTCTGAGCAGGAAAAACATAAAATTTACCTGTTTCAGAAAAATAAGTTTTTGTATCTTTTCTCGCGAAAATGCCGGTAGCTGACATTTTTTGCTGATAGTACAAGTACAACGGCGCGAACAACAAGCTAACCTCTCCAAGAAGCCTTGTTGTCAGCCATCTAATACGGGGTATTCTAAGCTCAGCGGCCGCGAAAAATGAAATTCGTAAATTTCGAAGATTTGTCCCTCTCCCTCTAATAACACTTTGGACGACGTTTGAGTGACAGAGAAAAATCCTCGAATTTTCCGAATTTTGATTTTCGCGGTAGTAGGCCAGATGATATTATAATATGTTGTTGGTTATGAAATCAATTAATAATTTTACCTGCGAATATAGCGCACAGAAATACCACGAGAGCCGACGCCATGGCTTGAAACTTGAATGTTACAATGTTTAGGTTAGTGTCTGTTTTATATTAAAATGTTATCAATAAAATTTATAGCAGATTTACTTATCATCTTATCGGTTTTTGCCAGTTCCCATCAATGAAATAATTAAAGAGACAACTAATTTAATCCTCAGATATTGATCTTCAGATACAAGGTGCTCGCAAATATTCAGCATGATTTTAACAGTGATACTAAAGTATAAAATTTTCTGCATTTCGCTTTCTTTCAGAGTCAATACCAATTAAAAACAAATTTATTTGTTACTCACTGCAACATGCCTTTTTGTTAATGCCATAACATAACCAATGGAACCTAAGATCAATATCGTCTTTACAGGATGCAAAAATAGCAAACACCTACCTACCAAATAAAACAAAACATTTTGTTAATTACACATGTTTTAATAACTTGACTTTATATCTACTATAATACAAATACATATCACAATAAATTTGTCTAAAATCTTATAATATTTTTACCTTAATTTTTCATCATAAACATCCTGTATGTTATGTTTATACGGAGTAGTAGATATAGATACTCCGTATAAACTTACTATTAATATCATATTTAATTACTATGAAGACGTAGGTAAACAGAGGTGTATACACACATGCCGGTTTGAATGAAGCGAAGGATTTCAATTTTATCATATTAAACAACAAAAATTAAGTGTAGATAAGTGTTAAAGTCCACGGTGAAAAAAAACATGCAGATATGAATTATTATGAAATCCCTAGTGCATTCATATTGATTGTCACTGTGACAAAGTAGGTACGAAATGATATAATAGAGGGGACGGGAAGGCAATACGAAGCACTTTACCTACTAAAAATCAATGTAGATAAAAAAAATAACATACCTATTAATTTTAAAAGTGGTTCTTAATTTTTATTTTTTTGGTGTACCTACTACACTACTAGACTTAATTTGAAGATTACGGTACTACTTCGACACGGAATTTTATCCTCTTTATTTCTCAGCTAAATGAGTTTTCCATCCAACGTACCGTTTTCGAGCTACAAGCAGCGGCCCTACCGCGAACTTCGAAATCCGCAAATTTCGAAGATTTGTCTCTCTCACTCAATGATGCCTTCGTTGGAGTGACGAAGAAAAATCCTCGAAATTTACGAATATCGATTTTTGCGGTACAAGTAAATTCACTAAAGCGGGCCTACTACCGCAAAAATCGAAATTCGTAAATTTCGAGAAATTTTCTGTCACTCAAACGAAGGCGTCATTAGAGTGAGAGAGACAAATCCTCGAAATTTACGAATTTCGTTTGATAGTTCCTTCACTCTAAAAAATTATCAAATCTCTAGTGCCAAAAAGCCTGCCACTGTGGCAAAGTACGAAATGGTATATAATAGGTGAAGGTAACGTAAATACGAAAAGTCAATATAGATAAAAAATAGTAGATTGTAGGTACAACAAGGGCATAAAGTGACCCATTTTTACCCTAGGCAATTTTTTGCGTTGCGTACATTTCACACAAGTAAAATTGTTCAATATGTTTTAAATGTTTGGCTGTGTTAAATTTTTCTTTTTAAGGCACTTGTTATGAAAAAAGTCGTTCGATACATGATACACGTGTAAAAACTTCTTTTTAACTCGGGTGATTGTCGCCCTCGCTTCACTCGGGCTCCAACTTTCACCCTCGTCGAAAATATTTTTTTTTACTTGCATCGAAAATATTGATTATACTTCTTTTGACATTATGTGATTGAGCCATGAATGTAGGATTAATATGGATTTGACAACGTTATAATAATAGCAAGAACGAAAGGGATGGTCTTATGAAACTTTTTACTAGTGGAAGTGAAAAGGAACGATAATCGTCCGTCCTTATCACTGTGCCACTATTTTTTGTGTGTGTGTGCATTAGATGCTAAATGTAAGTGCCAGACAAATGCGTTGAATACGTCACTAAGTACCTGTGTGGCACTTTCTTCTTAGTAGTAAGTGACTATGTCTATCCCTCTTAGTGGCACACTATGTGCGGCCCCTCGGATTGAGCATAAATTTATTAATGGATCGTATTAGAAACGGACACTTCAATCGAATCACAGAGAAGATATTTTACCCTTAAATGAAGGACCATAGCAACTTAAGAACGGAAACTAGTATATGTATTAATAAAACTTACTATTCAACTGCACATACCTTGACAAAAACGCACATGTGTACAACAACGACAACTAGACCTGTCCATTTTAAATACGGATCCGTTTTACTTTACTTTCCCCAACTTAATTCAAATTAATTAGCTACAATGTACTATGCCTTCATTTATTTACGCAAAGTCACTTCCGATGAGGAAAATAAAAGGCCAATGACGACAATAATTATCATTAACATTACAGCAACAGATAATAACAAAAACAATTATATTATCTAACAGCGATGCGAATACAATTCCAAAGTAGGCTATCGATATCAGAACTTAAGCACATAGGGTTAGGTTAGCACATGATTAAAGTGCTAGGATCTCGATGCAACATAGATTATCGGTCCCTATTTTATTATCATACTTTTATTCATGAACTTACCCAACTTGCTTTCGTCCTTTGTCCCTTTCCGTCTTATTATAAATAAATAGCGACCCGCTGCGCACGGGTACTATACCTACATAAAAACCTTACTCTTGAATTAGGTACTCTACTCTACCTATTAATAAAATCTCATCAAAATCCGTTGCGCAGTTTTAAAGATTTAAGCGATTTAAGCGGGATATTATGCGGCATTATGCCGCGGCCACGACATTGGTCTAAGGCGACCGGCTTAGCGGAAAACCATACGTGCGAGAGGGAGTACCCATATCGGCATACCGCTCCAACTCATGGATTCGCTCGCCGCTGGTCGCCTTAGACCATTGTCGTGGCCGGGACATAAGAGGGTTAGTAAATAGTAATTGACCATAGGTACTTGTACAGGTCATATATAATATGACCCCACTGAACGTGTTAATCTAACATTCAGTATGTAATATGTAATAGGTTATAGGTAGGTACCCTACCAATTTTTTATCAGTTCACCTTGGCATAAGGAAGTTTGAACAGCAGATATTAAATTAACTTAGGAATGTATGTATTCTATATACCTATTAGGCGTATAATTTATCGTATGCGAAAGCAACTTTGTTAAATATAGGTACGGTATTATTAATGTAGGTGTATTTTTTGTTTAAACTCCGATCGAACAACAAGTGTACATAAACTTAGTTTGTTAAAAATTTGCACTTTGCACATGAGTTTATGCACATCGCGTGCTCAATTATTATGTATAAAAAACAAAATCTAAAAAAAACAATATGAATATGTTCCTGGTCCGATACGAAACGGCCACTAAAATAAAAACATACGCCATTGGAAATATTTTTAATTTACTTACACTTACACCGCAAATCCGATATTTTTTTTTTTTATTTTTTTTTATTTATTATATATTCGGACTAGACTTGGGGATTTCCATTTACGTCGATGCACAAGCTAAGTGTTATCAAGGAACCAAACTCTAAGCCTGTTTCCGATAAATTTTACATGAAAACAACTATTTAGGTAGTAATCATTTTTTGTCATCGACATGATTAATCTTAGTAACGTCTGGTTGACGTAACTTATAAAGACCGAAGAGTTGGCGACTTCCTCGCACAACGCATCATTATTGCGATACAGCGAGGAAATGCCGCCAGCATCCTCGGTACAAAAGTACAAAGCCACAAGGGCCAATCTTAGATAGGTTAGGTTAGTAAAATTTTCATTTTGTATATAAATTGTACAGATTCTTCTCTTCTTCAATTTTAATTGAAAATGCAATAAGTCAGGTAAAATATTATAAAGAAGAGTGCTTAAAAAATCACACAATCTACATACCTATACTAACTTATCAATAGGGATTAAATGTAGGTACCTATTTGTATACTATCCGCTTGGTGGTACATACCTAAGTACATTTTTCACAATCCCAAATGTCCTAAGTGTCGACTAAGGGATTGAAATGTCAGTGACCATTCATTGGAAAATTGTTTCATTTACTTATTAAAAATAGACGATGTACAGCTGCGTCATCATAGTGAGCATCGTACCTACTGCGATTGCCAGCGTGGCACTTATGGGCATTATCTCCTAATAATTCCTCCATTCGTGCCTGTATACACGGTGTTTCACTTAACACCACAAAAACCAGAAAACCGTTTGTTTAGAATCAGGTGTGGAATACGCGAGTTTATCCGTTTTCATAGTTTTATTTCATGGGGGTAATATTTTTATTAGTATTTTTAGTTATTTTTTACGTGTCCCGTCTACAAATTCGTAACACAACATTGTGCATATCGCATTGCTGAAGGTTATATACCTTTTTCAGTATTTGGGGGTATTTTGGTATACTCCATTTCAAATACCATGGCCCGATGCCACATAAAACTTTGCAGTGACATCGGGCCACGGTATTTGAAATGGAGTATAATAATGGCTGGTTACCTGGATGATTATTTATTCCGCTACGAGTTTGACGTTGTTTGTCAATTTAATTTGTTTGTTCAGTCCGTTGATATTTCTAATTATCATGGCGTTTAGATTCACGAACGTTCAATTCTGTGAAATTACATTATATATCGGCTCCGACACAAAATCGTTGTCGGACGAGTGTGAACAGCATATAAAATGTTCTGCCACCGGAACGGCCAATTAAAAATCGGGCCACATCCGACATAGTGGGAACGAGCTCTTAGACACTGGTCTCACCACAAGCTACTAAGCTGTGAACTAACGGCTATAAACACGAACAAAAGATAGACACTCTCGTGTAAAAAAAGAAACACGGCCCTTCAGCCCTTCACAACATTGGCCGAACATCAGGAGATCATACGGACGCAGCTATACAAGTTCTAAAGTTGCGTTCCGTACGATCGCCCATGTTCGGCAACTGTGGAGAAGGGCCTTTAGACTTCACTTTCTGTCCGCCCGTCTGTGTGTCCGCATGTCTGTAACCAGGTTGTTATTTTATGAACTGTGATAGCTAAACAGTTGATTTTTTACAGATATAATGTTAACATATTCCTGTTGCCAACATATCTGTGGCAACACCACACACCACCATACAACACCATTAATAGGGAATATTTCGCACTTTGCGTAGGAGGCACTCCAGTTGGCGTATTTGCGTTATGACTCTCGCAGTCACAACGGATAGTGTCATAATCAGGGTCCGGTTTTATACAGCTACAATTTACAAGCGGCAATCTCTTTCTAATTTACTTTGCAAAAAAGAGACTGCTGCTGGTGGTACAAAATGACAGAAATATTCCCAAATGTTATGCATGACTAAAAGATTCTTTTTCCATACTTACATTTGATTAGAACAGTCTTTTTAATTTTTAGGAACGACAACATGTCAAACTGACCGTTTTCAATTAAACTCCACACACAGGTAATTCAGAAATAAAAAACGTACGTACATCTTTCTTTGACACCGACTTTAATTGGTAATCAAGATATATACGGATAGTTATAATAAATGTTGTACTACATCTATGCTTTAGACCTTAATCATTGGTGCAATTGACCTAACTTGAAAACGCTCGAGTGTCATAAGTCATAAGAAATCGAAATCGTACCTAATTACAACCTTGTCATTTTGAATGTTGGGATAAGTTTGCTTAGCTGTCCAATTTGAAGTTTACTGTGACAAAGCTTTAAAGTGGTTTACAGCGACATAGCTGTCTATTGGTAAACCTTATGTCGTTGCAATAATGTAGGTACACAAATAAATAGTTTCAAGGTTTATGATGGGAGCTAGCAATTATTTTATTGAGTGTAGAGTTAAAAGTCTAGTAGAGCTGTACAGAAAATCAAACATCCAATAAAAAAATAAATAAGCAACATATTAAAAAATGAATACAATAGATAAGTTTAAAAAAATAAAAATCAGTTGGGGTGTAGAGGTTTTGAGTATTACCAGAAACACCGTGTATAATGCCTATGTTCAGCAATGGACTTTGATGGGCTGACGATAGTGATGATGTGTAAAATCGAAATAATGATGACACCTACTTACTTAATTGATAAATTACCTTTGATATAAAATAAATAAGATAAGCCAATAAACACCTGTCATGTACTAAAGTCTACATACCTAATACAGGTATGAATTGATTCCGGTTCGCTACAGCTACAGCCAAATATCATAATCACTTGTACCTAGAATGTCGTAATGTCGCGATAGTCATGTTTCCAAGTGGCAATAACATCAAAATTCAACATGACAGAATTTAATAATGACATTTACATAGTAGATGGAGACAAAACTCAAATTGCATTCGCCTCTTGACTTTTATACCAAAATCCACAAAAAATCGAAAGCTACCCACAAAAGTAAGTACGAAGGTACCTATCTACAGGGTTGGGCAGATTAAGTGTCCTAGTTAAAAAGTGGTATAAAAGTTTTAAAACAAAACAATGTTACAAATCTTGCTGTTATATATATTAGAAACATTCTATATTTTACCGCGGCAATTGATAAATTTGATACCTTCTCTTTAACTAGTATTATTTTAAGCATTTTGTCATATAAGGAATTTCATCCGGCACGCACTACCTTATCTGCCATGTGATGTCATATTAGATTATCTAACCCTAGTATAAACTTGAATCTTAGCCTTAACCCGTCTCAATAAAACTCTGCCTTGATTTGTATATGGAAATATTTATAGCATTTCAGTTATCTAAAGATTTAGCGTACTTTGCTAGGTAAATATCAGCCCCATAATTTTGGCTATAACTTGGTATTTCTTCTCATCATATTGTACCTACCCTGATTGATTAACTTTTTGGAATAAATTTATAACTAAAATACCTTCCTTTCTAGTTCTTAATAAAACACTATACCCATAATCAATCTGACATTTACCAAACTCTTGCAATGAAAATGCATTTTATTTGAAAAATGACCTTCAGGCCGCCTATTCGACTTTTTGTATTTAACTCTTATATTTTTTAAAGAGATAGGGCACATATATGAATTATCTGTTTTATAAGGGCCTCACCATTTGTGATTATTTTGCAGCGCACGAAATATTAAACCCTCTTCAATTTAATAATTTTATCGAATATTATATAATAAGAGGCACAGTTTCGCAAAAATTGCCTACGGGTGCTTATTGGTACTTTGCCGACTCAAATCATTTAAAGCCTATAAGTACCCAATTTCGGCTTGATTTTGGAAGCAGAGGACTCCTTGAAACGATTGATGGTGTGCAGTATTAAAACATACGTTGATATTTACTTTTATGGTCAGTTGATAATCTCGCCCGATTTTTAATGCTCGCTGTATCATTATCCAACAACACAGCTTTTTACATTTGTTCTTAAAAATATATTCAACTAAATGTTATGAAAATGAGTTTCGGAATCCATGAAGCTGGTTAAATCGACGATTTATAATTACATACAGGGTATGAAAAACAGTTATATTTCAATAGATAAACGAATGTTTTTCAATAGGACAGTCAAACTGCCCAACCCTGTAGTTTTGACTGATCTCAGTTTTAGCCGTTTTGGGAAATGGTAGAGTACCTATAGAACTAAACATTAGCGAAAATTCAAATTGTTAATGAATTCAATTACTTAATTCAAACTAAAACTGTAAATGTACATCCCGTCAACTAATATCAATTGTGTGGATTATAAAGACTAGGTAAGTACTATTAAAAACACCCAGATTACTTTACTTAACTTATATAACTAATCTTAACAATGTTAGCTATTTTCTCTAAACGTCATGGGAATAATTCTTAATCATAATCCATCATCATCAAATCAGAATCTAAATTATATGTATTCTTGTAACCTCCTTAAAACATTTATGTACTTTTTATATCAACAAGCTATCATTTAGTTCAGTAATATCATAAATTCTAAATTAAGATGTCGTAGGTACACGCATTACACATATAGGTATAGGTACCAAAGCAAAATACCAAGTTCACCTACGTTAGAGGTATGAATCGAACCCACGTTCTCAATGTCGGTGGTTGATGCATATGAACTCCTCGGCCACCCGGTCTCTGTGGACAGGGTCGAATTTCTTATGCCGACAGCTCATGGTAATATAATTTCCGCATCAGGATTATGTTCACGTTTCTCCGATTACTTACGGTTATGAATGAACAGGTTCGCGGCCTTATGTCACCGCAGACAACCTTCGACTAGGTTACTTAAATATAGGTCCGCCTTTCTTGGCGGTAAAGTAACTCAGCACTGACCAATAACGATTTCTATACCAGGTGATTTTTTACTCACTGGCCAAAATTCGAGGAGTAAATTCTGAGGTCATATGTCATATTGGAGCCGTCCCAAGTAACAAAATTCACCTGTAGTGCACAGTTTATAGGCTTACAGCACTAGTACCTCTCTCTTAATGGTTCTAGGTTTTACCACAAGCCTGATAACAGGTTCCACGGAGTTTGTTTAGTTTTATAGTACATCTGTTCTTATAAGCTGACTAATAGCCGTGTATAGAAAGAAATTATAGACGCAGTAAAGGTTAAGAAGGCCTATAAAAGTGGTGCAAAGGTGTAAATACGCTTGAGAATACATACTCCAGTAAGTTATACTTATAATCGTCTACAAGAAGTAATTATAAATCTGCTACAAGTCTCATAAGCTAGTAATAGTAGTTTATAGAACTAAATGCACTCAGAACCTTGTTTACTTATTACTGACCTTATAGCGGTGTATTAGTAAAATTTAAACGTCAATTACAAGTCAATTAGTTCTATAGTGGTTTCTTCTAAGAGTTAATGCACTTGGTACTATTGTGGACTTTCGAATGCTGTTATAGACTTAATTTCCATATAAAGGTTTTTTGTAGAACTGTTAGTGTCCAAAGATGTCTTCGTGAAGTCCGTTTAAGAAGACATTTGCTTTTAAAATTTATCGCATAGTCACAGCCATTTTGATTTATTTTGAGGCATTGGGTTTTTATTCAATAATAACTAAAATGGATATGAACAAATGGAAGCGGTTAAAAAAAGCGGTTCATTTAAGAGGAAAGTTTGACCATGATGGTTTGACCAAAGACACAGCTGAAACAAAAATTTGACATAAGACATTTGTACGCGGAACCCTAATTCGTTCCAATATGGCTCGACAATGGCGTTAGGATTGATATTATTTTTAAACACATCTTTGTAAATACGCCGTGTTCAAAAGGCGAACAAAAATTGAGATGTAAAACACAGTATACTTCACCGAAAATACTCGTGCGTTTGCCGTGCAAACATGTATGCATGTATAATATTACATGTATTCTGTGGACTGAATATTTATGAAGTATAAATAGTTTAACTTACCTCTTAATTTTATTTATTCTTCTCCACAAAATTACAACACAACACAACAGAAAAATCATATGGATGTACTTTACAGGCTGGTCTGGTTCCATTATATATGCTCATAGTGAGCTTTGCGGGAGCGTCTAGTTCTATTAGTCGCTCTTAGTTTGCTTCGCGGGAGCAGATAGTTCTGGGTAGGTAAACTATGAGTGTATTATTGGTCTAAGTGGTGCTCGCCCAGTCTACTATGAGTGTTTTATTAGCAAAAGTACGCGTATAAAATGGGCCCTTTTCCGTCGTTGTAAACTTTTACTAGCCTGCTATAGACTTGGCTCCGGAACCACTACAAAACCACATTTTGTTACTTGGGGTGTGCCGTGTGGCGACAGCAAGAAGAATACATTTGTCGCCACCCCAACTCCTCCTGCCGGTGTCGTAAGTCGACTAAGGGATTGAAGTGTCACTGACCGTTATTGATAAAAGATTGATGATGGGCAGCAGCGTCATCATAATGGACACATTACTGCGATCGCCAATCCGCTTGCCCAGCGTGGCGATTATGGGTATTTTCCTACTAATGCGTTTATGCGCATAGTTAATAGGAGAGGCCTACGTCCAGCTGTGGACTAAGTATCATAGGCTGATGATGATGTCATATTGATTAACTTTCACTATGAGGGCAACATACGAATCCCGAAAAAAAAATTTTTTGTTCCATACAAACATAGGCTGAACCTGAACCTGTAGGACCTACATTTTGGCTTCGTTTTTTAAAATCTGCTACTTATGTAGGTCGTATGATATTACCTAGTGATCGATATATCCACCTCTATCGCTAATGGATTAACTTTTAATTAGCCCTAGGAAAGATACTGAGATAGTAATTTATTAAGTAGTAATAAGTCATAATCATAATATTATTTATTGCACCATTGTATAGAATTTTAGTTGTTATAAAATAATATAGTACACATAGACCCTTGCTGGGTATGGCAACAGGATATGGTAGGTATATGCTATTTCCGTAGTTTATACAATAAAATAGTACCTACCTACTAAGATTCAGTGTTCCGACCCCAAAATTCGTTCACGGAATACCTACTATTTTGAATTGTAAAAGATACCTAAGAAATACATCTCTAACATCTCTGTAAGTATCTGACTAAACAATTTTGTCAGCAAGCCAGTCAGCCGTTAGCTCCGGTATATACATATAAGTCAAGTTAACATTATTTGCATAATCGACACCGACTTTACTGTTCTCGTTTCACCGCCTCACAATTCACGGTTAAGTGGATCAGGAATAACTCGATTTCATATTTACCATACAATCATAATCACACAAGGTGCCAAATCGGGCGAACGGCAAAGTAACTAAATACGTAACTATAACTAGCTTACGTATACACTCGTAAAATTTATAAATTTTCGCGGACTCCTCATGTTTAATGAACTTCTATTATGCAGCTGAAAATCAGATTTTCTAGCAAATTGTGCCAGGTTAAATTCTTTTCTCGATTTCTATTGCCTATAACTTGGAAAATACGTAATACAAACTTTTATTTATTTATTTCATCAACAACAATTTTACAATCCAACTATTCACTATCACTTAATTTGCACTTTGTAAGTTTGTAGTAGTTTCGACCAGCGTTTAAATGCATAATATATACCTAGTGTGCGGTAACAGCCCGAAAAGACTGTGCTAGGGCTATAGTTACAAGTCGCGAGACATTTTCGCGATATATATACCTACCTACCTTAAAAATATGATATCCTGGTAATTAATATACAATTAGGTAAGTAGGTAATGTATTAATTCTTTGATAGGTTAAATACATAGGCTATAATATACTATAATATAATAATATGTTGCCAATTGACAACCAAAACTTACTTATTTAGTAACAAATACCTACAAACTTGAAATAAAGCTCTGCAAGCTTCTGATTCAATACTGGTACCTATACGAGGTTGCTAAGAGTAGGGACAGTTTTTATTGTGATGTTTTATGATAACTTTGATTAATAAAAAATTAAATAATTTTAAACAAATAAAACAACATTAATGTCGTTATCGGTTGCCTATCACTACATTAATTCTTATAATTATAGCTAACTCGTCACTTTTTGTATTGTACAAACAAGTTCGACATTGTTCGATTCTCGCCATCATTAGCAGTTCCACTTTAATTTTAGGTACAGGCGGTGGCAAATAAGCCACCCTGATTGTATGCAGCTATCATAGCCTAGATACGTATGAACTCCAACTTCAGAGGTGGCACTTACCGACCTGTAAAACAGAAGACTGTGTCGATAGTAAAAAGAACAGAAGTTTCGATGAATCGTCCAGTGTCAACACAGTGCAGCCTTGTGAGACTGCGATTATGTTACTCAAAAATATTAGAATCGTAGTTTTATTTGTTTTTGTTTTTCTGTAAGGTGTTTTTCCTATCAGGCAACCCGTACAAAGTAGAAATCCAATCGAACGAAAATTGGAGGAGTTTTTGAACTTTTTGAGCAACCTTACGAAATCGTTTTTAATAGCAATTTAGGAACAGCGCCATCTACCGTACGATTTGTAATTTTATGGCAGGAAAAGGAAATAATTTTGTTTGTGTGGAGCTGCCAAATATAAAAAAAATAGCATAGTCCTAATGTAATAAAGTGGCTTGAATATTTTACATTAGATATTATCAAAAAAATTTGTGAAGCCTTTCTGAGATTGGGATTTTAGAGATTTTTAGTATCACGGCACGGTAAAAATACTGGTTTCTGAATGTATGCTGTCATTCCTTCTTCCATGTACGACGTACGTCAATGTCAGTTGTCAACTTGTCACTGTCAGTTGCTTCTGCCTGTGCTTTCGTTTCGACACCACCACACCACACCACACGTATTGCCGTGTAGCACAAGTGCTTTTTTCATTTCGTTACCCTACTTACCAACGTATATCTTTAACATGTCGCCGGAGGAAACTATAGAAAAGTTTAAGTATTTAGGTCTAAGTGAACAAAAGGCCAAGGAAACATTAAAAAATGCGAACGTTACAAAGTTTTTACTCGCCGGTCTTAATGAGGTAAGTTTTACGAATGTAATAAGTATGAAAATAGACGTAAAGGAGATTCTTTACTTATTACAGTCTTTTTCAGGTCAACGTCGCAAGTTTACCAGCCGGAGCAGGGATGTTGATCTACCACTTAGGTACTAAAATTAAGCCTCAAATTGCTAATAAGCTACCTTTCGTTTGTAAATATATTGAGAGTGGAAAGCTCGACTCCACGTTGCGAGTGGATGCTGCCCTGGAATATCTTCTTAGTCACATCAATGATGCTAGTATTGATAATGATGCATTTGAAAAAGCCTGCGGAGTTGGGGTTGTGGTCACCCCAGAGCAGGTAGAGCAGGCTGTAGAGAAGCATATGGCCAAGTATAAAGAAGAACTACTCCAGAAAAGATATCGGTTCAATTCTGGCGTTGTGATGCAAGCAGTGAGAGCTGACCTTCCATGGGCGGACGGGAAAGCTATTAAAAATGAAGTTGATGTTCAGGTATGTAGTAACAATTCAAAATTTTGCATATCAAATATGTTTACATTGCAGTTGAACTTGAAAAATGTTATGTCAAACTGATCAAATAACACAAAGAGCCATTGGTTGTGAAGAATGTGAATTCAATAATTGTATTTGTTCAGTTGTTTATATTCTGATGCCATTATAGGAATTGTTGAGTCAGACTGAAAAATTATTCTAATTGTGGTCAGCTAAGGTTTAAAAGTAATGCTTAATAAAAATTCCTAGTTCCATACTTGAATAATTTCATAGTTATAGAAATAGAAAGATGTTTATTTTTAACATACTCAAAAATGACAATATACAGATACAAGAAAAAAAAATACAAGTAGAAAAGTGTATGCTACAGAATGGTGTCATTATAATTATGTAATACCTTTTTGTGTTTCAGATTTTGGATTTACTAGGACCTAAGACTGAAGCTGATTTGGCACCGGCGCCTAAACCAGAGAAGAAAACTAAAGGGTCTGAAGGAGGAAAGAAACCAGTTAAAGATTCTAAAGGTAATTGAAGTAGCATAAATAAAGCTCAATGACAGATATTATCAATTCTTAATACTATTATTAAATAAAAAAAATACTGTAACCCCTTTAGGTCAATTAAATCTTTTGACTTAAAAAAAACAAATGCCTTACTACTGAAATTACCATAGTATGAGGATAGAATGCAATTAAATGACCCACAAATCAATATATAAAGCAATTGACTACTACCAAAACGGTCTTACCAAGAATGTAATCAATTATTTCAGAGGCTGCCAAACCAGAGAAATCTGAAACTACAGGAGACACTGGTGCAGCCATTTCTATACATGATCTGATGAAAAAGCTCCCTTTCCATGCTCCCGGCGAAAACTACAAATCTGACGGTTACATTGTGACTCCGGACACTAAAAGATTACTTGAAGAACATCTCAAAATAACTGGAGGGAAAGTTAGGACTAGGTTTCCTCCAGAACCTAATGGCATCCTCCATATTGGGCATGCTAAGGCTATTAATATTAATTTTGGATATGCCGCAGCTCATGATGGTATATGTTTTTTGAGGTATGATGATACTAATCCAGAGAAAGAGGAGGAAAAGTTCTTTGTAGGAATCAAGGATATGGTGGAGTGGCTTGGTAAGTGATGAATATTTTTACCTCAGACTAATGGTCCATTCACTCCATATTCAATAGGAAAAACTATGTATGTTTAATCTTTTGATATAAAAGTCATTAATTTTACACATTTCGATAATTAAATTTAAATGACTTCTATTTGTTTAATTATATTTGTAGGCATTATGTCTCATAATAATTTAAATACAATTACCTTGCACTTATATAAGATTTTTGTATTTTTAATTTTAGGCTACAAACCATATAAAATCACCCATTCATCTGACAATTTCGACCAGCTGTATGAATGGGCGGTCCAGCTGATCAAGAAGGATTTGGCCTATGTGTGCCATCAGAAATCTGAAGAAATAAAAGGCTTCAACCCTCCACCTTCACCATACAGGAATAGGCCTATTGAAGAGAGTTTACAACTGTTTGAGGTAACCATATTAACTGGCTAAATAAAAAACAGGAGCTCAAAGCTTAGTTTGTGTAGATTGGCTTGTAGTGGCATTGGAGTATTTCTATCCTTTTGATTGAAAAATGAATTCAAGTTTTTATTTTGTAGTCAAATTTAAGTCAGTTCAGTAGAGACTTCACTTATATCAATATTAGTAAAAAGTTTTAGTAACCTGTAGAGGTTGAAATGATTAAGTACTTGGATATGGTCTATCACAATGACCTTTTGATTACATACACATCAATGACCTAACCCTTGATTACCTAAACATATGTGCTCCTTATAGTTCATTGTGTTCTCGAAAAGTAGCAGTGTCCTAAAATTGTAACTCATTGAATAATCATAAGTACCAATCAAAGAGTTGGCCGTGTGGTGACGGCAGTAAGAATACATTTGTCACCACGCCAACTCCTCCTTTTTGTGTCGTAAGAGTCGACTAAGGGATTGAAGTGTCACTGATGATGGGCAGCAGCGTCATCATAATGGACACATTACTGCGATCGCCAATCCGCTTGCCCAGCGTGGCGATTATGGGCATTTACCTCCTAATGCGTCTATACGCATAGTTATTTGGAGAGGCCTACGTCCAACAGTGGACTATCATAGGCTGATGATGATGAATCAAAGAGTACCATTTGCTGCCATGCAACTGCATTTCATACACGTTCATTAATATTCAGGACATGAAAAACGGCAAAATTGACGAGGGCGAAGCTACTCTAAGAATGAAGATTACCCTAGAGGAGGGCAAACAGGACCCTGTGGCGTACAGAATAAAGTTCAAGCCGCACCACCGCACCGGCAGCAAGTGGTGCATTTACCCCACGTACGACTACACCCACTGTCTTTGTGACAGCATTGAGCATATCACACATTCTCTTTGCACTAAAGAGTTCCAGTCACGAAGGTAAGACATTAAGGCTACAGTCTTAATCCAAATGTTTAATTGGCGTATTAATTGAATAATCACCAAATTAAAAATTAAAAAAACCGACTTCAACCGATTTATCCAAGATCCCCGATTTGTTTCCATCATTGGTTTCCTCAAATCTTACTTTCTGAATGCAAATTTTTGTAAATGAATGAAAATTACCAAAAGCCTATAACATTTGAAGAGATCCCTCGATTTCTCCAAGATCCCTTCATCAGACCCCAACTTGGTGCCAATGGGACCATCTCGGGGTAATACACGTTCGATCACAAAAATAAATTTTAAAATCGGTTTACGATTCTCGGAGATATCAGGTAACATACATACAACAAAAAAAAACCGTCGAATTGAGAACCTCCTTTTTCTTAAGTCGGTTAAAAATAGGTCATTCTCACATTCGAAATCTTTTATGCTTACCTAGT
The DNA here is from genome assembly GCA_025490895.1 of Thaumatotibia leucotreta. Classification (NCBI taxonomy): domain Eukaryota; kingdom Metazoa; phylum Arthropoda; class Insecta; order Lepidoptera; family Tortricidae; genus Thaumatotibia; species Thaumatotibia leucotreta. The sequence continues at coordinate 38,165 of JALPQI010031415.1, forward strand.
CCCAACTAGGTCGATTTGTGTAAGATGTCCCAAGATATTTATTTATTTATAAGCTTTCTGCAGAAGATTTGACCAATGTATGACCGAGTCTGACCCATTATCAATAAACGTCTTCTAACTTAGCAAGCCGATAGGTATCATTTATCCTTTTCTGTCTGATCAATATTTTTATCAGACGGAAAGGGATAAACTATACTTATCGGCTCGCTAAGTTACGAGAAATTTATTATTATTAACAAAGGAGCAGTAAAGGGTTGGTAGTGCACATTGATACCTCTGGACTTGCAGGCATCCATAAGCTAATATGAGGCGGGTGTATGTACGGTCGAGGAATTTAATTTCCTACCCATTTCGTACCTTGTCAGTAGCTATAATATGACAGTCCTAGCAGCTTTCATATTGATTGTCACTGTGACAAGGTACGAAATGGGTAGGAAATTAAATTCCTCGACTGTACGATTGACACTATAGTAATATAAAAAAACACTAAAATTATGTTGAGTAGGTGCGTTAGGTTATTTCTAATTCAACTCTGTATTTTACATTGTTCATATGCGATAATATGATTTATTTTATCCAGTTTAATAGAAGTAAGTCGTACCACAAAAAAAAAAGTAATTATCTGTCACGTGTCATACATTTATAGTTTTGTTTAAGCTTAGCAATAAACATCATCCTATAATTCAGACTTAATTATGTATTTTACAAGTAATAGGGTAAAGTGACCAGAGGCCTGTCAGGCAGCAGTGGTCTTATATGAGTTGGAAGAGTGTGTAACGTATATTTCATACTCTTCCCACTCATGCAACACATAGACAGAGGCCGACGAACGATTCCACTTGAGCTTTGATTGTTTGATTCTAGGTGATTATGTAAATCGTAAAACCATTTCTAATTAATAAAAAACTTCGGAAACGAAGCAGTTAACTTAGAATAAATCTATAAACAAATCGTATTTTTTTACAACATAAGTACGTTTTTCGCAGGTCATCATACTATTGGCTGTGCAACGCCCTCGGCATATACTGCCCCGTGCAATGGGAGTACGGCCGTCTAAATGTCAACTACACCGTCGTGTCCAAGCGGAAGATAGCCAAGCTTATAGACGAGGGAATTGTCAATGGTAGGAATTTTAGAACATATTTCCAGCTCCTAATCCATTGGTAGCAACAGTTAGAACATTTCCAGTGAAGTTAACAAGCTACTAATAACCAGTTGATCCTTTTCAACAGAAAGGGACAAATTACTATTATCAGCTTGTTAAAATTAGTAATGAATAAAAACCTATTTATTATGAATAGCGCCATAAGTCAGAATCAGTAGGTAACTAAAGAGTTTTACCAATATTTTTTTTCATACAGATTTAAAATGTCCCAAAAATTTAGCTCTACAGGGAAGGGAAGGGTCTCTTAAAGCAATCCAAACAGAAAAAAAAATGTTTCCATTTTAATCTTCACACCCTCACTCATATTATCGGTGAAAACTACGTTTACAAATCACAGTCACATTTGATATTAGAATACAGGTTGTTACGTTATCCCAAATAAATAAGTATCTTAGTGACTGAAGAATTTGTCATCAAAAATTTGGTTCTGGATTACCAACATGGTGTGTCTGTCTGTTAAAATAAGGTTGAGTTGTACTCTCATCGCTTAATATTTTAGTTTTGGTTAATGTTATCTTCTATCATGTATTCTGGTTGCCCTGAAAATCAGCGCCATGGCTATAACTTTAGCTAGCGGCATATGCTGAGTGGCATCCATTTTGGTGTTGTTTTTAGGTTAAGATGTATTTTAATTTAAGTTTACCTTTTAAAAAACGTCTGTTAACCTAGCAAGCCGCTAAGTATTGTTTGTCCCTTTCGCTCATCATCATCATCATCATCATATCAGCCGAAAGACGTCCACTGCTGAACATAGGCCTCCCCCAAAGATTGCCGCAATGACCGGTCCTGCGCCACCCGCATCCAGCGGACTCCTGCGCTCATAAAGACATATTAACAAGACCGAAAGGGACAAACAATACTTAGCGGCTTGCTAGGTTAACAGACGTTTTTTAATAAGAGTGTAGACGTATGAGTACATACGTAACTTTATATTACAGACTGGGATGACCCACGCCTGTACACACTGACGGCATTACGCCGGCGCGGCGTTCCAGCGACCGCCATCAACAGCTTCTGCGCCGGACTCGGCGTCACCGGCGCTGTCGGCGCCGTCGACCCCACCATGCTGGACGCCGCCGTGCGTGACGCGCTCAACGTGTCCGCGCGCAGGTACTGACCGACAGCTGCGCCGCTCGGCGTCACCGTCGACCCCACCATGCTGGACGCCGCCGTGCGTGACGCGCTCAACGTGTCCGCGCGCAGGTACTGACCGACAGCTGCGCCGCTCGGCGTCACCGTCGACCCCACCATGCTGGACGCCGTGCGTGACGCGCTCAACGTGTCCGCGCGCAGGTACTGACCGACAGCTGCGCCGCTCGGCGTCACCGTCGACCCCACCATGCTGGACGCCGTGCGTGACGCGCTCAACGTGTCCGCGCGCAGGTACTGACCGACAGCTGCGCCGCTCGGCGTCACCGTCGACCCCACCATGCTGGACGCCGCCGTGCGTGACGCGCTCAACGTGTCCGCGCGCAGGTACTGACCGACAGCTGCGCCGCTCGGCGTCACCGGCGCGGCGGCGCAAAAAAAAAAGAAAGATGTCAATCGCTAACACCCAATCGTGTATCTTGAAAGAAAGACAACTGTCCTTACACTAATAAGAAAGAGTGATAGGGAGACAAAAATACGATGCGCTACTGAGCATTCGATTGGCAACTTGTCTACGCACCCTGATCGCCTCTGGATCCACGACCGCTAGTTGGTCGAAATCTGAGAACCCGAGTTGTTGAGGCACTTGCTATTGTTCGTAATTTAACCATATAACAAGCAATTATATTTTCAATAACTCTATTTTTGCGACTGTAGCTGCTTTTTCAGATTTGTTTTACAAAACCAGCACAACTTTTCCAATAATAAATCCCTTAAAAATAATGGTATTCGACGAGCTACGGAAATCGGTCTGTATTGTATCGTCTCTTACAATATCCGTCCCTAAAAATACTTCATCCGGTTTGTACATTAACCTTACTTTTTCCAGAGTGATGGTCGTACTGGAGCCGCTAAAAATAACCATAACCAATTTCCCAAGCGACAAGCCCATATCGGTATCGGTTCCCGACTTCCCTAACGAACCGGAGAAAGGGTCCCATAAGGTCGTTTTCAACCGAGTTATATACATCGAGGCTTCGGACTTCAAGGGGCAACCAGAGAAAGGGTACCGACGGTTGACACCGACGCAGACGGTGGGGCTTAGACACGCTGGATACGTTATTAAGGTATTTTTTACATAAACTAATGATACCCAGTTAGGCATACGGATAGTTTCACTCACGATGCGACAAGCTCATATCGGTATCGGTCCCTGACTTCCTTAACGAACAGTAGAAGGGGTCACATAGGGTTGTCTTCAACTGAGTAACTGATAAATTGAAAAAAAAAAAAGACATTGGGGCTCCGAACTTGAAGGAGCAACCCGAGAAGGGGTATCCACGGTTGACGCCAAATTAGACCGTGACGATAAATTAAAGGATAGTAGTTAATTTTTTAAACGATATTTTGGTCCAAGAATTTGGGTGTGCTGGTCAAATTATTCGGCTTCGTCCTGTTACATTGTGTATGAATGAGATAAAGGGTAATACCTTAAGATGGGGCTATTTGAGACCCAAGGGGCTATTTGGTAACATCGAAATTAAAGGTGTTAGACCCATATCTATGTTCGTATCGTAAGATTTGGAACAAATATCTTATACTTGGGACCACGTATTTTCATAATATTCAATGGTAAAAAGAAATCGGGCTTAAATGCTGTTTTCTCCTTAGTACCAAATAGCCCCGTGGATCTCAAATAGCCCCATTTTACGGTATCGTTAAATGTTATGATTGTTTGGCCCGTGCGTTGTGTAAATGCTACTAAACTTTAGATAGGTTCCAATAACTATGTAGGTCGGTCCAAATTACTGTCATACTCTAAAGACACTAGCGGCGTCTATAACTGTCGAAAACATTGCAGGTATCGAAAGTGATTCACGATACAGCAGGCAAAGCGGTGGAGGTGGAATGTACCGCCGAGCCAGCTGAGGCGGCTGTAAAGCCGAAGGCGTTCATACATTGGGTGTCCGACCCAGTCTCTGTTGAAGTGAGGCTCTACGAACCATTGTAAGTAAAGTACACATATTTTAGAGAAAAAAAACACTAGTGGAATATTGTGCCTTCGTTTAAATGTGGCACAAATAATTGGGTTGCAACGATTTACGGCAGGGAAAATTTTGTCGAAAAGCTATCTGGGGAAAACTCGGTGAGACCGTGAATTCCACTGTCTTCTGTCGAAATTTGTTGAAAATGTATATCTAAGAAGGATCCGTAATATCGATAGCAGAAAACAGCAACCATCTTAATTTATTAGGTTCTTCTCTTACGTCTGTTGAAAATGTATAGTAATTTAACAATTTGGTTTATATCAAGAAAACCTTAAAAGGTATAACAATTCATGTTCAAATATACTAGTGTAAACTAACATTTAAGTTTGCGAAAAATCTGATGATTCTCCATAATAAAGTTCCCGGCTAGTGCATATAAAAGTCAAAGTACTTAATGGAGAAAGGCTCCCAGAGGTGTAATAAAAAAGCAATCTTTCGCTGTTTTAGTGGTTGTAGGCTCTGTATGAACCTGGATAGCCAATAATGAGTTAACAGGTTAACCCTCGGCACTGTTCCACTAAGTGTTAAAAAATGCTGAACGAATTATTTCATCGAACTCTTATGCCAGTGACACGCATGCGTGACCGAAAGGATTGTAGGTATTATCAAACCGCGATTAGAATGGGATTCCTAAGTATTGTTGACACAACAGTGTGTAAGTCATTCTAGGATAATATTCATATATTTATAGTTTAAAGGCAGATACTTACAGACAATAGATTAATTAATCACTCACTACATCTATGAACAACTCTTCTTGGTAAATGTTGTGTCAACAGTACTTTCGAGTCCCCTTCTGATTCCAGTTTGATAATACCTACTCCTGTGCTGGGGACATAACAGTTGTGTCAAAAACGTTTGTATTTCTATGCATACGTCATAAGCACCCACTTGATTTATTACTAGTGGCACAGGAATAAGGTTATTTGGATCACGTATTTGTGTCATTAACATTTGAGTAACATTTTCTGACAGACCGTCACCGGAGCCAATCGTGCTACCAACCTGGGCTGGGTTTTGACTATCGGTAACAAAATTTCACGTTATTGGAACGAATGATGGTTCTTAAAAAATTGTGTGCGAATAAGAGTCAGAGACATCTTATTTTAAGGGCTTAAACAAGTATATGTTTATGGCAATGTGTCTGATTATAATGCTGCTGCAACCACTAGCCCCGTAACTATGAGTAGTACACATAGCTTTAAAGCCTACATGGCAAAGCAATCGATGAAAACGCAGTGTAGCGATTTAACACGAATTAAAAATTTCATCGGCGATAATTATGCGTAATACGATCAGCAACTCAATAATATACACCAAGTATTATTGGTTTACTTGAAATGTAGTTTCTAGCCGCCCACTTTACAATAATAATTTATGAATTTTTTTAATCAACTGTAGTGGTTTACAAATTCCAGTAGTTTTGTTTCAAATCTAATCATACAAAAAAATGCTACTCAGTTCCTCTTTGAAATACCTTTGAACATATACCATGTTCCATTAAATAAAGGAGTTGGCCTATGTCCTACAACACTCTAGTTAAAATGCTCAAAATGTCTACATGCAACGTGATTTAATTGAACTATTGAGTGCTAGAAGAGAAGATGTAAGAATTAAATGAAATATAAGAGCGAACAAGAATGATAAAGTAAGAAAGATATTTTTTATACTATAATTTCACCTCTTTTTTGGTCTGGATAAATAATAAAAACCTTTGTTACATTCTTGCAAAAATATAGTCTTTTTGTCTCAAGATAAATTTGTCGGATAATAAATATACAACCTTGTATCTACCTTCTGGACATTACCCGAGATCTTGAGTAATTTTTTCTCCGTATTATTCTAATACAGATTTTTATCAGTACCTAGTTTAAAATTATTCTAAGTAATAAATAAGGAAAAATAACATACTGCATTACCTACAAATAAAAGATAATAATTTGAAAATGAATGCCAGTGTGACGCTTAATATCACTATAATAGAGAAATTAAAACCTTAGTATCGAGTTTTTCGGTTGAAAATATTTGATCAATTAAATACTCTAATTACCATGTAGATATACATACAGACTGTTCCAATGTACTCAATGTTAAATGAGTAATTTCTCCGTTAAATACTGCCGTGGCATCAACATCTATTAAATGGTATTCATGTGTGTCCAGAGGGTAGGGTTACGTTGTACTTGTTAAAGAAGTACCTAAAATAAATCCTTCACGGCAGGTTCAAACACAAGAACCCCGAAGACCCGAGCGAGGTGCCTGGCGGGTACCTCTCGGACTGCCGGACGGACACCCTGAAGGTCGTGAAGGCCCTCGCTGACGCCTCCATCCGCGGCGCGAAGGTGTACGACAAGTTCCAGTTCGAGAGGATCGGCTTTTTCTCCGTCGATCCGGACACTAACAGCAGCAATGTGAGTCATTTCTTTTGGTTATCGCGAGAGTTATTTATGTAATAAAACTTTAATAACGGATTATATCGCGTCACCCGTCGACCACGAACCCTGTAAAGTATTCGAAACGTCGGGGTGTAATTAAATTGAGTAATATACGCGATATAATCCATTATTATATCGTTTTATTTCAGCAATGTGAGTATTTATGGCCCATTCGTTCGTAGTTGTCTTATCTGTTATTTATTTAATAAATTACATAATAATTATATTCACAGTATTATACCAAAGCGTCTACAATGCTAAAACATTTATCTAGTAAACAACTTTCTGACCTAAAAGAACATCAAGTTCACATCACACAGTAAAAAATTGTGCATCGTTTTAAGGTCTTTAATGAAAACAGAATATAGCGTCATATTTTTTGTGTTACGAAGTTAAATTTTGATTAACAATTTTTGGCAGTGAAATAAGACATAAATTAAAAACATTCTATGAGCGATCAACAATACGCGACTATTTTTTTTTTCAATTTAACGCCTTTTTCTACTGCCAAAGGGCCCAAAGGTGGTTGGGCATAGAGCATAGTAGACACTATAATTAGTATGACTAACTATCGCAACACAATTGACGCGATCATGATTTTTGTTTTGATTAAAACCTTATCTATGTACAATTATTTTGCAATCGACCCAAAATAAAACAATCCCATGGGAAATAATAACTATTGACTAAAGTACGCACTCAGATATCTTGGCATTGACAAGCATGGCAGTTTGCGAACAAATAAGTGTATTAGAAGGTTAGATACTTATTTACTGACTGCCCATTTCACCGTCCCCGAATAAAATATACCTGTCTGTCAGTTTAATGTTATTTTCTTTTATATGCCTGGGGTAGATGTGACAGGGGTATTTGCGGGGGTTATGAAACAGGTTAATAAAACAACTAAGGATAAATATGCTGTACACTCGATCAACTCTAGAACCATCTCAATGCAGGAAGAGATTTCTTACAATCTGATTTATAACGTCACTTCGATAAGGTTCCCGAGTGGCCAAGGGTTCCAATGAGGGTTTTCTGAAATGACGTCCACCAGGGCGGCAGCACTGAGGCGTCCGGTCCAGAAACTTGTCTACATTCTCAGAGCGCCTATAGTTTCGTGTTTAATTGTTTTGTATGAGTTAATAAAACTATATAAAAAAATCAAAATACCTTCTAGTTAGTTTTTTTGGGCTAGATAATTGTGTTTCTTAGAGGGACCTTACGGCTAAGTGGCGCCAACTAGTGGCATACGTTTTCGAGAAAACCCTGATTGGTTGACTGTACAATATTTTTATTCACTGTTTGTAAAGGTCGAGGGTAAGTAATAGCGGGACGACTGAAACACTTAATACTTATTTTAAGTAAAAAGTCGGGGTCGGGAGAAAACCTATATTTTGCTTACCCAACTTGACCTAGCTTGTTTTTACTCTGTAAAGTTTTGGAAGCCCCTGCGGCCTCCTTATAGAGGTTTCGGTTATGTTGGAAACACTGTTATGCAATTTGGCTCAAGATATATACGGGACCTGAAGGGAAAGTGCCCTAAATCTTGTAGATAGAATAGTTAGAAAAGGAGACTTTATTTTGTTTACAATAACGATTCATTTCTTATGATAGACTTTGTGTAACAAGTAGTCATATTTTCAGAACGTCTTTTGAGATACTATTACTTTTGGAAAAATACGAGCATATTAGGTACCAGGTGCTTATTTTCTCTCATAAGTCTGTTCGAATCCTTAACGAGACAATGCAAGTGCAAAAAATAATTAAAGTTAAAACCTCCTTAGAAGATTATAAATTATTCAAGTGACAGCGCAACTATTTGTCATACTGTGCATGTAACTATGTGGCCGTAAACTTCATGGATCTTTGAAAAACTAAAATAACCGAGAATCTACACGTTTCTCTTTCATCTTTCTTTCTCAATTTGTCTCTTTCATCTTTCTTTCTTTCGCGGCTACATAACTGAAGCCAGGGGCCTATTACGAACATTGAAATAGATAACTTAGATAAGAAAAAGCTATTTTTGTCACGCCTATACAACCATTTCAAAAGGTTGACTATTTTTTATAGGTACTCTAATTTAAGGGAATAACAATAATAAAACTAGGCTTAATTTACGGAATAATAAATCAATATCATTTATTTTCACACATTGTTTCAGTACATAAGCTTATGTAGTATGTAGTTAAATATGCTTGAAATACATTCGTTTTCATGTTTGCGCGCGCAGCGGGAGTAATAGAAAAGTGAAATTCCCTAGGGAGTAATAGAAATGTCAGTACGTCATTTAATAATGTTATTTCTTAAAACTTATTTTTTTGTCGGCAAGTGTGATGGAAAACATTGTATGCATCACGGTCGGTAAGCGGAATACTAACTCTAGTCATAAAAGCCCTCCGTCTAACGGCGTCAGGCTTCTAACACTCTCGTTAGTAAATCCGTACTTACCTCCCTTGATGCACAATGTACTATTACTCGAACTCTTTATAATTATTTTCTATAAATCAACATTTAAACTATGCCTCCCCAATTTATACTTTTCTCAATCATGATTGATTTCTGGCCAGTCGTTCTCAAATCTGTCTCTTAAGAACCATAAAGCCTCACCTCATAATGGAGTGACAGATACAGTCTTTCAAAATTTTCGCATTTCGGCGTTCACGGTAGACCCCCGCCTCTAACTTTTTCCAAGTCACGTAATGCCATGCTTCGGATCACCCACGTAGGCCTTTTATGTATTGCTTGATATTAATTCTCGACTTCAATGATAGGAAAGATGAATAATATTCCCAACGTAGATTATTGACGCCTGTCAACGTTTTAAACCAAAATATAAAATACGTGTTGTGTAAATATGAGCTAGGTGTTCGCATTTGGATTTATTATTTATTGAAGGTTTGTCTTTTTTTAGCCGGTAACGCAGGAAACAATTTTATCGAGTTTGTTAGAGAAATTGTTCATTATAAATTATACGAGTACCTACATGCATTATACCATGCCTCTTGCACACAGAATTAGATTTGGATAGAAGAAACAAGTTTATTTATTTGTATGGCGGCCGAGCGTGTCAGATTTTGTACTGAAGTTGTTACTTGCCTATGATTTTAAATGTGTCTCAGGCCCTTGAGTGTTCATATTTTTTTGTGTTGTTGCAATTAATATTACTTAAGGAGGCATTATTAATGTTTTTGTTCACTTCAACTTACAAAATTTGACGCCCGAAAGCTGCAAGCTGCGATTAAAGACGGACAACTCAGTGGATTTCACTGAGTTCATTTGACGCGCTAAATAGATACGTTTGCTTGATCTATGGTATAATGGTATAAATGACATCTGTGCTCTTGCATATTCAAAGTGACACATTTAGGTTCCATCCGTTTTTCATTTTATATATGTTATACACAGCATTAATTGATACACATTTGTAAGTTCGCACCAAAAGTAACGCAGGTGACAGAAAAAATGTTTTAAAAGTTGATTGGCTTTATACATATAGTTGTAGTATTTTACTCATTAGCCCACCTTTTATACAAATTGTTTAAAAAATAGGTTAGGTAAAGGTATCGTATGGCTACTGATCATGAATGACCAACTCGACGAATTGTAAAACAAAAGATATTTAACCTTATTTCATATAATATTTATGTTATTTAACTTCTAATTACCTTATATGAATAAAGGTTTTCCATCACCGCATACGTAATTACCAAGGAAATTGTCACGGCGAAAATGAAACTTCAAAAGGGATTGAATTTAATTTATCGATACTTTTAGTTATTGATGTTATGTAATGTTTTTTTGCATTAATTATGTCTTTAGAATAAATAGCGTAATTTATAAACGTAAGTAGGTATTTCAAGTTTTATGAACAAGTTGTCTAAGTAATTTTTAAATTTTGCATGGACATAATTATTAAAATATGATTGTTTGGTTTCATAAGTTTTCACATGTCATCAAAATTACTATTGTTTTTAGGTTAAAAAGGTACAAAAGGAACCTTTACAGCGTGAATCTGTCTGTCCGTATGTCTGCCCCTCTGTCTGTCACTTTGATAAATCTAAAAACCAGACAGCTGTCATGATGAGATTACTATCGATAGTCGACGAATTTTAACAAGCAATCTCTCTTTGGGTTTGGTTTTCGCTGAGAGAGTTCCGCCTCTCCGTGTTAATTAGTTACGAAACGTGAACATATAAGTGAATCTAATTACTTAGCTAAAAGCGAACCGACCGCAAATATGCATTGAAAATATTAGATTATTATTATATTAGAATAATAAATACTATAAATTTAAGCTATTTAATATGTTTTAATTTCAGATGGTGTTCAACAGGACTGTCTCACTAAAAGAAGATACTGGAAAATAGAATGCAATAATTGTATAATGTGTACATACAATGTAATAGTTTGTACAATAAACCGTTTTTATTTATCATTAAGGTGTTTGCGCTCGCTTGTAGCTCGTTTACCCTTCAAGGTCCTTACGCAACCTGTGGCATGTTTGAACTTGGATTCATGTTACATTTCACCCTAATGTGTTTTTCTTCTGGAGCTGATATCTCCGAAAATATTGGGTTTAGAAAAAAACTTTCTGTTGGGACCCTTATTATTTTCGAAAGGCCTATTCAACGATACCCCACACTATAGAAATACAGCAAAATAATAAAATCGTCCCCACTTTACGTGTAGGGGAGATACCCGAGAAAACATCTTTTTTCATATTTTTATTACCACTTTGTCGGCGTCCTTAATATGTATACCTAGTACTAAATTTCAAGTACGAACTATGATATTCAGCGGGCAGACAGACAGACGGACATGGCGAAATTATGAAGGTTCCTAGTTTACTACTACGGAACCCGAAAAATCAAGCATACTATAGGTACAGAAGTAAAACACATATAATTTCTTCAGCGTTTAGCGTGTCTAATTTGATTTTGATTTGATTTGAATTAGGCATATAAATAAATTAAAAGTAAACATCTAAACATGTTTTCATATTTCCAATCATAAATATGTAAACGTTGTTTCATGAAATACTTGAAACTAACTTTTTTATTTCAGTATGGATAATAATGTGATAGAACTAAATGTGCATCAACGAATGTATAGAAACAGGTAACAAGATTTCCCGCCACAATGATAACGTTTCGCGGTTAACATTCAGCCCTTATCAATCACGGGTAATGTATAGGGCTCTTCGCGCGGCAGGGCGCGGGGCGGGTAGCGGGCGGGGCAGTATCGAGCGTGGGCGCCGCGCATGCCGCCTGCCACTCCGCCGAACCATACGCGACATGCACTACGCCACATCGTACTAACCCTCGCGACTACTCGTACCAAACTATGTACAAATAGTGAACGAACGCCCTGCGCCATATACAGGTAAGCACTCATTGTCAAAAAATACGCTCGCCCTTATAATCGCCAGCTTGAGGGTTTCAAGTGCTCTGCGTCATGATGCTGACGTCCTGGTGACGTAACTTGGTGGGAATCTGTTTGCATATGATATGGCAGTGAATCGTCCTTGGACGGGTCATCGCTATTCGCCCTATCCGGTACGTGGTTATTCATCAAATCTGTGAAACAGTAGATACTGCAACTCTATTGCGAACTTCGAAATCCGATTTCGTAGTTTTATCTTTGTCACTCTATATAATGACGCCTTCGTTCGACAGAGACAAAACCTCGAAATTAAGGAATTTATAAGTTCGTAAAATGCCGTTATTTGTTATACTCGCTAAATCTATGCCAGTCTGTATTTTTTGAGGTAATTGTCATTGTCATCAACTCATCCCTTCAACTAATAGATATCCCGCTAAAAGTTGCTTGATTAATGATTACCTGTTAGAGGAGTCTTTTGAATCTGTGTTCTGCCGTCTTTTGTGAGCCTTGAAGAATTTTAGTACAATAATTGTACGTAGGTATAATCCAGTAGCAAACAAAGTTGCAGCTGTACATAACGTGCAGCCAAGGTCAAGATAATACAGTTAAGTTTCCATTAATTGAGTTCTACGATGGGGGCACGAGGCGTACCTCCCAAGTCCCCAGGCGTTCGGCGATCGAGTTTGTGAACTTTCTGTATTAGTTTATGCGCATTGCATTCATATTCAAAGTTAAGGTTTAATATGAGGAGTTGATGCGAAAATTAATTGCCTTAAATCAGATTCTAAGTTCTCAAGGCCCCGTTGAGATCACAATCGAGACCTAGGCGTTCTGGCTCGTTCGGATTTTTTAATGGTTTATTATTAAGTATTAAGATAGATTATTACGACATAGGGTTTTGGAATGTGGAAGGGTTGTACCACTTGTACCTACCAAATATGTCTGCCTAACGAATACACTAGTTAAATGCCATCTTGCGGTACCGAAATAATTAAAAACGCACGCATGATGTTGAATGGAAATATAAATAATTGAAATAATATTTATGAAACATAGATTTTTGATAGGTATATAAAACAGATAACGCGTTTGTTGTTATCTACCTCATTCTAACTAAAAATATTATGGAACAATTTTACAAATGAACATATCCCCGAAATAAGCTTAGCTGAATTAGACTACTATTCCAAATAACATCTCTGGAAGTTGACAGATGACCGGCAGAATTAGGAATAATAAATCTTTTCTGTCTATTTAATTTTATACAGGTCATTTTATTGGTGCATTTAGATACTATTTTTAATAGGTAGTTTTAGATCTTTGTGAACAGTTTGATCTACTACTTATTTACACAGAACTAAGATGACAAAGAATGATCGACAACGATTAAAAGCATAACCAAAAACGAAACGCAAGTGTGTGCGTAAATTTGTCTGTGTGGTCAGGAATAGGGTTGCCTATTACAACAGAGCAATTATCTATCGATGTTTAACTGTTTTATCGACAACATGGTATTTTTTATCTTCGTTTTTTGCTATAAGTTTTATAGGACAATGTGAATCGAGGGTGTCGAATTACAAATTGCAAACGTGTGTGAACTTAGCATCTGGCGTATCCCTTAAATTTAACAGAAATAATAAAAATCGTATAGTATCAAAAAAATCTCACAAAACATAGTAAGGTCCTTCAAGTTTGTTAAATACACATTCGTACTCAAAATCTGGGAATATGACGGCATTGTAATGTAATAGACTGATTAGGTATGTTTATCGAACGAATATCGATATTGGTAGTTCAACGTTTAGTCAAGCTCTAGCGTAGCGTGACCATTTATATTTTTACACAAAATATCCTTTAATATTAACTGTTGTGACAAATTATTAGCGCACAGTGATAGGATAACTAACAATTAATGCTAGAAAGTGATAACTTACACGATTTATGCTACTAAATCGACAAAATATCGTTTGAAAACAATCAACCGGCAAATCAGATTTACCTACGAAACAAGTGTTTGCCGTCATTTCTTCGGTGGGTAATAGGGCAATCCTTTACACTACACGATACCATATCGGTTTAATTATTTGTCTAATTTGACTTCTTACTAGAATTAAATATAAAATCACTTTTAAATAACAGTCTCCGTCGAGAAGGCTGATACGGCTGATATGTCACTTCAAAAGTGGGTACGCTTTTGGCATTGTTTTCTATCTCTTTTGCACTTGTGTAAAAGTCATATGACTGGTGGCTTCCCTTTCACACGCTTCCTTTCTCTATTAAGCGCTAGCGCGGATTCTAACTTTATGCTTATTTATTACTCTTATTAGGCTGAAATAAATTCTGTCAAACTGACTTTACTGTTGTCTTTGTGAAAACGATTACAAATGCGATATTAAGATTTCAGGTTTCATTTCTGGCTGAGTGTAGCAAAGCCAGTCGGTTCGGTAGGAAGGCCGCGTTATCTCCTTCACTATCTACTCTAACGGCATTGACTTTAACATAATGCTGGTGGGTTGCGAATGTTGCGATTACTTCAATTTAAACGGTAAAATATTAGCATACTGATACCGGTCTTGTATTCACGCTTCAGGTTCTATATCGATCGGACTACGAGTACCTATTGGTTGCTGAATATTTCAGGAGTCATATTTTCTTTTACTTTCACGAGCGAATTCTGTAAGAGGTGCAAGCACGTACTGCTTCCCTTTAGAGTATGGTTACTGACTATGTCTGTCGGAGATTGCATATATTTGTCAGCCTCCATAGCCTATTTTTATTTGTTGGTAGTGACCCTGCCTACGAAGCTGGAGGTTCCGAGTTCGAATCCCGGCGAGGGCATTATTTGTGTATTTATTTATCACAAATATTTGTTCCTTGGTCATGGCTGTCTATGTATTTAAGTATCTATATGTATCTATCTATTATATAAATATATCGTCGCCTGGTACCCACATCGCAAGCCTTAATTGAGCTTACCGTGGGACTATGTTGATTTGTGCAAGATGTCCCAAGATATTTATTTATTATATATGTACCTAGGACCTAGGTGTTCAAATAATAGGCCACCGACTTGTATGCAATCGTCAAACGTCGATGACCATTTTGGCCTAGAAAGGTTTGATCCCCGCACCTTCAATGATTTTGCTGTAATTTTCCTTTTCCCCTCACTAGCTCGTAAAGCGCTCGTTTATCCTTTAATACGAGCGGGTAAAAACGCTTTTTACACACTTGTGAATAAAGTAATTTGACATTTCTCTAATTCCTATAGCCCCCTACTGCCTAGTATAAGTGGATCTGTATGACCGTAGTAAACATGCGCAATCAGAGCTCACATGTTAAATTGGTCGTTTCTCATGTGACTTTGTAAGCCATTGGCAATATTTATGTTCCATAGGTAACTCTATTCTACGATACGTTTCGACATAGAGTTTTAAATAGTTTCTTTAAGTTAATTTACATTTGGATGAGATTTGTAATCATATTTCCTCGCGATAGTGAGGGGAAAAAAGTTGTATTACACTTGGCGGCAAAGTTTGTTCAACTCTCGTGCCTTGAGACCTTCGCAATGCTCAAGATTCCAGTTTTTGAACCACTCGCTACGCTCGTGGCTCAATTTTGGAATCTTTCGCTAGCTCAGGTCTCAATATTGGCACGACAGTTAAACAACAACTTTGCCCCCTTGTATAATAAATAACTATTATGCGTAGGTTAATTTTTTCAAAATTCGCAATTATTCATTTTGAAACCAGAAGTAACTAAATGGTGCGCAAGCCGCATTACACCTATGTTAATGCAGAAAAAAAATAATACAAAAAATACGTCAGTCAAGGGTTTCCGACATGTTTAGATATATTTTTGAGTATGTTTATACATACATTTCCGAAACTTACTCCATGGGTTTCATTACAACGGTGCACGGTGATCCCATAAAAGCTTAATTAAAGTTAAATCGACCCGCTAATTCAATGTACGAAGGATTCAGGAAATACCTACACAAACACTTCGCGATTTGCCCCGGGAAACTTTACATAGGGTACACGAATTGAATACTATAATTATGTAGGTATTTAAACAGGGATTCGGTTTAAACTTTTTCATACATTTTATACACAAAAGTATCAGTCGAATAACTTGGTTGATCCTACGTAAGGATTGGATATCTCTCAGTCACCGCACAACAATAAATGTTATTTATTTCTAATAGAATTCCGTAGCCAAAACAGCAAAAATCTCCATGCCAATTTTATGGGGACTAGGTTGTCAAGCGAATCCCAAGCATGCCAAGAATTCAGGAATAAGCTCAAGGGGATAATGTGCCAAAATTGGAATGAAAAAGTAGGAACTTTGGCGCTTATTTGAAAGTTGACTATAAAGGCTTAAAAGGGACAGAAAAGAGGGCCGATTTAATTTCAGGCAGTAGGTAATAATAATAAATGAGAATTTATATAATTAGCAATATCCTGTTATTGGCGGTAATAAACACAGGCGAATAACATTTTTATAAGAAAATAATCATATGGGTATTTTTATATAATCGAGCCAATAATTATAAATGCAGTAACAATTTTATCTGGAAAATATGCCATGCTAAGTAGGTACGATACCTAACTATCTATCACATAAGTAACATACAAAAGCGAAAATAAGCCCCGGTAGCCGTACCATGAGTTGCCAAGTAACGTGTACGTTAGCGTTTACTCGTGGTGTAAAGCAGTCTATCACGCTCGCACTACTGCATCGGAGCGTACGTGATGGACTAACGTAAACGTTACTTGCCAACATGGTACGTCTACTGGACATCCACGTGTTGCACGTTTTTTAGGTTAAACCAATGTGTGAATTAGATATGCGACCCGCATTTAGTATATTGATTCTACGCAGCCTTTTAGATAAATGGGGTTCTGGGCCGACCCTTGTTACCAATACGAAAAGGGTTTATTTTTAATTCTTCTAATTCACAATTTCAAGTAATCATGTCTGTGAAAACTTTTATGTTGTAGAATGTGACAATAAATATTGTGCCTGAGTATTTTTCATACAGTGTTGTCACTATTCATAGCCAAAGAAAATGAACATGATTCATTCAATACTTATTTTGTACAGTGCGATTTTTGGGTCGAGTAGCAAGAGTGTGGTCTTTTCATTCCTGCTACACGACTCAAAAATATTGCTTGCATTTCTATATGATTTAATCTGTTTAAGCGTCCTTAATATTAGTAACAAAGTGGGGCGTTTCACTAGAAAAGCGTTTGGCTTTACATGTCTTAATCTTTTCTTTCTAACGATATCAGAAATTTTGCGAAAGGACATCTAAAACTTCCCTACGTAAATACCTGCTATAATATGTATATGTAAACCAGTAGCCGTAGGTATCTAACATGAGCTACCGCGGTTTTATTAACGCGCGTTTACATTCTATCTCGCCAATACGGGAGTACGAGCGGGATGGGTGATGCTGATGATGGCTCATGATAGTCATGATAGGCACACTGTAACAAAAAATATTTCGCGAAACGTTCACGCAATATAGTACCTATGTAGCCAGTTAGCAGTAAAAGTTTACCTTTTAGCAAAAAATCTATTCGAACAAACCAAGTTAACGGTACGGGTAACGAGGAAAGTTTATGTACCCAACTGTAACACTAACAAGCAAGCCAAATAAATCCACCCCGACCGGGAGTTGTTCAACCTTAAATGTGAAGTTAAGATACATTGTATACGTAGGTACTTGGGTTTAACCGTCCCTTCGCCTGAATTTCGAAAGCCATTATTTTGAGAGGAGACACGAGTAACTGCCTGTTTCATTAACCTTCCTCCAATTTACGCCCTGCAGGATACTTCTTTGACAGCAATGCCCGAGCCGCGGGGGGCTGTCTGAGTTATAGCGATACACTTATGTATTTAACGATGTCTTGCAAAACTTAAGTGCCTATAAAGGATTCTTCAGTACTTATACCTACGTATTTATTGGACCGATGCTTTTTCAATATGTTTTCTTTTGCGCTCCGAGTGGCCGTGGTCGTACCCTCGAGAGACCTATGGAGGACACACCTAAATGAAATGCTTGAGTTGAGAAATGAGACGCGTGACCAGTGATGTAATTACTTTGGGAAAATAACGTTACGGATGAAAAAGTCGGGTCTAACCTTCAACGTTGTTGTAGGGCAGAATCAATCTACTATTTAGCCTACGTCTGTAGGTATTATTAGTCTCTGGGATGAGATGCGTGGGCAGTGAGTTAATCAATGCCTATGTGGGTACATCTTTTATATGTAATTTACAGGACAATGCCGTATCTTCCCACATGTCTGTAAACATAAAGCTCTATAAGTAGGTAAGCAGTTCCACGGCGAATAATTGATTAAAACTTTTCTGACCTCTCGCGTAGGTACCGACCGGTAAATACGTAGGTATGCATAAACTCCCTTTCCATTTAGAATACGAGTATAGAAACTTCCACGATTATGTTAATGCAGTAATTGTGTATGTCAAATTATAAAAAAAATATCGATTATCTTAATATTTTCTTCGGTTACCGCGAGGAACCGTTTACATAGTTTTATTTCATCGATTATCTTCTTATGAAACAAAAAGTAAACTTTCATCTCTCGCAGATAAATAGATAGGAATAGAGTACCTACGTTTTCTCACGTTAAATCATAACTGTATCACCGATAGGTATATTGCGGTACCGTTCCATTTATAGTATCGATTGACCGCTACTCTCAAAGTGTACCTATGTACACTCCATTATAGGCATTCTCGGAATATCAAATGGCTAATAGGGCGAAGTGGCATCGCTCTCTCCATTAACGGTTTTATTAAACCCCTTGGCAATGGCGTGACGTGGCTCTCGTCGGTAAACGCAAGCGTAGAACCGCCGCTGTCACATAACAAATACTATAACGTCAGGGTTATAGTTCTCATTCATGTTCCTTAATTGTCCATAACTTTCTATACCGGTAGCTGCCATTTCTAATGATTCTATTCCCTGTAGGCAATGAATCCAGTTGCGTGTTTGTGTCACAACACCATTCGGATATTATATTTTGTACTTTTATGGGATTATTTCGCAACGTTGCGCACTGTTGATTAAATTGGAGAAACGGAAATTGAAGAGGGATGCTATATGAGAGATATGATTACTAAAAAAGGAAGAACCCAATATGTATTTCATCAACAAGCTCATGAATATATAATTTCGTTAATTTGCAATTATGGATACGTTGCTAAGGTTGATGTTGGTAGGTAACTACTTAGTAACAATCATGATTTTGATTATTAATGCTAGATTCACACGGGCTTAGTAGCTAATGCTTAGTACTTGTCACTTACACTTGTCAAATGCAAGTGCAAGAGATTGGAAGCCGGTCCTGATTACTAAGCGACAAGTATCTACCCCCAGCTAAATATCTGCTAATACTTGCTAATCCATGGCAAGATCTTGTAACCGAATACCATTTACTAACACTAATGTGTAGACGGTTACTTGTCACTGTGCAAGTGTGCATACAAGGTGAAATTCTAATGGTTGTTCTCCATTCAAGGGCATGTTCATTATCGTGTTCCGGTTACGAAAAAAGGCAGAAGAATTTTTTATCTCTAAAAAAATATATTGATTTTCTATGGAGCTTAGGCTAATTTGAAAGACCTGCCCCATAGAAAAAATTAAAATGTTTTTCACGTGAAACAATTTTTATCTTTTTTTACCTGATTGGAAAACGATACTGAACAAGCCCTTAAGGAGCATTCCATGAAAACATGTCGTAAGCGACACTGTCTTTTTAATACTTTTAAAAAATTAAATTAGTAAGCTGAGTTACGATATAATAATAACATATCAAGGCTTTAAGATTGACAGTGATTTCTAGCAGCTAGCATATTTTATTAGGGTAGCTACCATAGCGAGTCGTAAGCGACAAAAAGTAGATGTTTTCATGGAATGCTCCTTAAACGGAAAACAACCATTAAAATTTCACCTTGTATAAGTCCCTAATAACCACGTACCCTAGTGACAAGTACTAAGCCCGCGTAAACCTGCATTAGACATAATACACGAATTTCTTTTTTATTATGAATTATGTATTTAGAATTGTACTCGATCCGCGGGGTCCCTCGGGAGGCTATATAACTGTGAGCCGCTCACCTTCCGGGCAGAGCTACAGAGATCAGCGAAATTAGGTCAAGGCTAAAAATGGGTCAGGGGCTACAGCATTATGCTCGTGCGGTTTTAATTGTAACTTAAATCAATAACAGTCGATGGAACAGTGCCATCATTTATTTCTATCAAGAAACTAGTTATCATTGTTCTAGGCAAGCTTGTAGTAAACTGGAGTTTCCGTAGACAGAAATTATACAAGCTTTTTATCCTGTTACTAAACTTTGGCGACAAACTTTTATATTCTCTCGTTATAAAATCCAATTACAAACTTTGACGTGTCTTATCAGATTATACTTAAAAAGTTTAGTTTTGGGCTGGCGTTGTTAACATTTTATTTTAACTGACGTGGGCGGATGCCGTTATGACATTGTTTCAATTTTCTATTGAACGAAAAAGTAATGGTGGCAGAATAAAAGAGTTATCTAGTTCAGTAAAGGTTAATTCTCTAGTATATTCGAATTTTGCGACTGACTAACGTCACACGTCACACCATACCTTCATAGATAAGTTCTTTAATTTTTAGATGTCTAGTACTATACCTAAATGCTTTGAATTTTGATTTAATTAATATTATTTACCTTAAAGCATTTATTGCACGCATTACATTACAATATGTAACTTTCGTGTCTTTGTTTCAGGATTTTAGTTTAAAAGTGATAAGTATGACAAGCAATAACCCAAATAAATACAATGATTTCGAAAAACCCGGTACTTAGAACAGCCAAGTACTTGAATAGTTGCATATCAGAAGCATGGACATTCAGAAGCAGCATCTGTGTCCGCGTCTGGTGGATTATCTAACCATCGTTGGCGCCCGACCGTACACCTCGGGGAAAGGGCTCGCTCCAGTTCAGGTAATCACTTTTGAACTGCGTGGACATACATAACATGGACGTCGAACGCCAGCTCAAAAATGCCACCAAAAACAATTGTTCAATTGTGCCAAGATGGGCAGGACATAGCGCTTTTCTTAACACCGCGCATATTTGGGCGCAACATCTTTGACAAATGTTTATAGAATATTGCCAATGAAAACTTTGATGGACGAATCACAACTATTTTTAAATGGCGGAAATTCATTGCCGTGATGCATTGAACAGGGGGTGACACTTGTCAACTAAAATTCAGGACCGTTTTTGAAAGGCAATTTAGTATGGCATGCGGCTTCCATGTTTCATTTGTTCGTAGCTTTTGAATATATTGATAATGAGTAATGTACACCAAAAAGAATAAAAATAAATAAAAAATCCTAGTGGACCTACGCTATATCTTCATAATCTCTGTCATTTCCACCTGAAAGACTACACATAAGGCTGCCCTCGTTACCTTGCTGAATGGCAATACCAATCCCATTTTCTGCCCTATAGTCACCGATGGAGCGGATTAGCATGCTAAATAATTTCTTAAATAAATGAAAGGCCCCATTTGTCTCCTCTGCAAACTAGCACTGACCGAGAGAGGGTCCGAGATCGCCATAAGAACGGTGTTTGCACTAGTTAAACTAGAACTAAACCTCCATTTATTATCTCACTAAGTGCTAGTACGAATAAAAACACGACCCCGACGATAATCCGCCAGGATTTGCGTAATGCCCTTTCAATCAACGATCGGATCTGTTTGTTGCTCGGGATAAAAGGGCTTCGTAATCTCGCGGTAAGCCTACCCTTTGAAGGTCCTGTTTGTGATAGGTACCTTACCTAATTTAAAATTGGTACCGAAATTTCCGAGATAATTTCCTAATACCTTTGTGAATTTTTTGCCTCAAATTTAAAGGTTAAATGAAGAAAATGTCAGCTTATCTATAATAAAGTAAAATGTTTATCTAGCTTCCTGCCACCTGGAATGATAATTAAAGATTATTGTAGAATATTTTAGAATTCTGGAACTAGAAAACATTCTGACGTTATGCTAAATGCTATCGCATGAAGTGACATAGTCGCACAAGATTTATATACATAGTTTGATAATAAGAAGCACACATTTATTGAGAATAATAAAAAGTCAATTGGGAAAAGTGTACAGACTGGTATTGTACGATACGAATTGTGTGCGTGTACCTACTAAGGAATATCATAAATAGTACACTAGATATCAAGGCTGACGGTTATTACGGTTATGCTAACGGAATTAGACCATCTTACAAATTATACCTATTTCTTTCCATCGCAGTTCGAACCTATTTAAGCAATCCTACTGGACAGACTGAATAGTTGGAACCCGTTACAGGCGCCAGAGCTGTTGCGGCGGTACCCGCTAACGAACCATGATGACTTCCCATTGCCGCTCGATATGGTGTACTTCTGCCAGCCCGAGGGCTGTGTGTCGGTGGGCCCGCGCCGCGCGCCTGGACACATGGCGGCTCGGGACACCACGTCCTTCGTGTTCACGCTCACGGACAAGGATTCCGGTAAGGGGATCAAAGTGTTATAGCTTGTGAGGATGTGGTGTACGTGCAAGTCCAAGGTTTGTACGAGTATGGCGGTAGTACGCCGCGCGCTTGGACACATGGCGGCTCGGGACACCACGTCGTTTGTGTTCACGCTCACGGACAAGGACTCCGGTAAGGCGAACAATAAGTGTAGCTTGTGAGGATGTCGTGACTTGCAAGTCCAAGGTTTGTACGAGTATAGCGGTGGGTTCACGCCGCGCGCCTGGACACATGGCGGCTCGGGACACCACGTCGTTCGTGTTCACGCTCACGGACAAGGACTCCGGTAAGGCGATCAATAAGTGTGGCTTATGAGGATGTGGTGTACGTGCAAGTCCAAGGTTTGTACGAGTATGGCGGTAGGCCCGCGCCGCGCGCTTGGACACACTACGGCTCGAGACACGCTGTTCATGTTTATCACGAATAAAAGAACATTAGGCATCTATAGCTCGCGAGGATGCAGCCTTAAAGGCTGTGCCTCGGCGGGCAGAAGTTACAGAAGGTCCAATCGCAGACATGCGAAACTCCACATCGTTAGTGTTCTGGGAGCTCCCAAACACAAGCCACAAGCAGACACCGATACCTACACTAAACTTACCTATACCTATGCTAAACTCTTAACAGGGTCGTTTAATTAACCTCTCCTTTCTACGAGGGGTTAATAACCGACCGATTACCGCGATTATCCAACATTAGCTTTAAATACAAATAGTTCTGTGATCATAACTTCAATTTAAATGACTTCTGTCTGCTCAATGGATGGTCCGCCAGCCAGAGCAAGTACTTAGTTACTCTTACCCGTAAGTGTAAGGCCTGAGTGCCGAACGTCGAGCGGCGCGTCCGGCGGGGCGGGCAGCGGCGCGACGAGCGTCTAATTAAGGGATTTCGACAGCTTATACTCAGGCCACGAGCGTACGATTGTATTTGTTTAACATGGACGCAACGCCGCACTGGGCGCCAGACGCCTCGCTCGAGCGTCTACTCAAGCCAGGCCCATTTAGACGGTGCGAGTTTCTCGCATGATTTGGGGCGAGAAATCGTATGACATTATCGTATGCGATAATCGACAGGCGAGTATGGTATAAAAATGTTTACATTCATGCGAGAAACAAAACCTCGCCTACTAGTCCGTGGGCTAGTCGGTCTGAAATTAGAAAACGGTATAATTTGGGGGTACCAAGTGTCCTTTTTACAGTAGTTAGACATATTCATAAGCATGTTAAAAAAGTATGATAGACATCTCAAAGTGGTAGCTAATAGACATACGGGCTATTTCAAGATTTCCGTTGTATGACAGGTATGGTTAAAATTAGGAGGTACAAATTTTCCTTTTCACGGCTGTTAGGTAAGTTTACAAAAACGGCAAAAATGCAAGATTGCCATTTATAAGTGCTACCTGACAAAAATGGGGGCCAATCAAAGATGGTGGATCTCAAGTCTTACAAAATCAAGTATATATCGAGAACTATTAAATATATCTAATTACTCTCTTGAACAAAATTAAAGGCATATCTGTAAGCTTCATATTTTGCATATACACCATATTGCTAAAACCAACCAATAATTAATTATGACCAAATTTATGAAAATTTCGTTATTTTGATTTTTTTTCTGTCGTGTTTTTACATAGTAGTCATGACGCTAGAAAAATTAAATATTTTTTTAAAGATAGTATATTTAATAAGCTTTAATTTGATGTATATAAGTTGTTGGCGGTATTAAAAAAAAGACCCATAAAAAATATTTAAATGAATTGTAGTCATAATTCACCGTATACTTAGTGATTTAAGAGGCGATTTTTTTTATATTTTTCAATCTTGGTTATTTGAAATAAGCACTATTATTTACGAGTGACACTTTCATCGCCTCTTAAATCACTAAGTATACGGTGGAGCATGACTACAATTCATTTAAATATTTTTTATGGGTCTTTTTTTTAATACCGCCAACAACTTGTATACATCAAATTAAAGCTTATTAAATACACTATCTTTAAAAAAATATTTAATTTTTCTAGCGTCATGACTACTATGTAAAAACACGACACAAAAAAAGTCAAAATCACGAAATTTTCATGAATTTGGTCATAATTAATTATTGGTTGGTTTTAGCAATATGGTGTATATGCAAAATATGAAGCTTACAGATATGCCTTTAATTTTGTTCAAGAGAGTAATTAGATATATTTAATAGTTCTCGATATATACTTGATTTTGTAAAACTTGAGATCCACCATCTTTGATTGGCTCCCATTTTTGTTAGGTAGCACTTATAAATGGCAATCTTGCATTTTTGACGTTTTTATAAGCTTACCTAACAGCCGTGAAAAGGAAAATTTGTACCTCCTAATTTTAACCATACCTGTCATACAACGGAAATCTTGAAATAGCCCGTATGCCTATTAGCTACCACTTTGAGATGTCTATCATACTTTTTTAACATCCTTATGAATATGTCTAACTACTGTAAAAAAGACACTTGGTACCCCCAAATTATACCGTTTTCTAATTTCAGGCCGACTAGCCCACGGACTATACGATTATATCGTTCGATACTCGTACGGAGATTATCGCCAGGCGAAATTGTTTACACGGGGAGCTGCATTCTAGCGAGATATTTGCTTACAATTTCTCGACTCGTCTAAACGCGTTCTCGTATGACATTTTTTCACGAACGAGCGAGTATCGCACGAATCGGTGCGAACCGATTTTCATACGAGATTTACCTGTCAACTTACAACGTGATTAGTTGCTTATCTTATCATTACCAGCATACTGTTATACAAACTACTTCAAAATCGCAAAAGGAGAGTTTTCATTTCCTGCGAACGTATTTTAAATGTTTTTTTAATGTTTACTACCGTCATTACTAAAACGATTTTGTTAATTCCTTTTTTATCTGAAATAGATATATTTTTAGAAAGAAGACCAATTCCATCTCTTTCATCTGATTTTAGACTTTTATCATTAGCTTTTTATGAAATAACTTCAAGGTCTGATTTTTGGGGTTAATGAGGAATTGAGAGAACTCCTTAAACGGCATGTGTATTTTTTCTCGTGGAAGCCATAATTTTGGTGGAGTGGAGTGGACCTGATGTTGAAGACCATGGAGGGCAATAAGGAACAGCGTAATTGTTTCCAGCTCTAGTTAGTTAGTACATGAACTCGAAATACGATTCCCGCATTTAGATCTTGTTTAGACGGATATGTCGAATCAGCACGGGCGAGGCAATTATCGCCTCTTCTCGTGCGATATCGTACAAATAGTTTACATGATACGATATTTTTTCTCGTGCTACGATAATTGCATGGTCGAGGCGAGAAACTCGCACCGTCTAAATGGGGCTTTAGACTAACAGTGAGCTAATCCTTATAAATGTGTGCAGGCAAGACCCGCTACGGAATTTGCGTCAACTTCTATCGCGCGGTGGAGCGCGCGCCCGCGGTGGGGCCGCGCGAGCGCTCCATGCTCCGCCGGGAGTCTTGGCGCAAGTCCATGGAGAAGAGCTCCGACTCCGCATTCTCCAGGTGATACGTATTTTATTTGTTACTCTATGGGTGCGGACGTGGCTTAATCAACATTCTCGTGAATTGTTGATTGTTCACTGCAAACACTGTGAAGCTGTAGAATATATTATACTGCTAACTTAGTCAAATCATACCAAAAATTATCCGATGCAATACCACGTTCTCTCTCCTTCTTATATCATGATACCTGTACAAACATTTTTTTTTGACACTCCATATCAAACTTATCCTTGGAATTGGGATGAAAAGTTTTGTATCCATTGACTTGCTTTGATTTTTGCTAAAGACTATTTAACATGTAAAATGAGAAATAGCTCGTAGACACAGCTACTTAAAGCATGTGAGTTACTATATCATAAATTCAGGTCATAATATGAATCGACATGATAAACATGCACAATTTTATTAGGCACATGAATCGAGAATCAACATTAACAATCGATCTCAACTTACATTTCTACTTTATGAAAAATTCTAGATTTAATATCTCTAGCATTGTGAAATTGAGTACCTACACTACGGGTTTCATTTTCTAACGCGGTGCGAATGTTCCAGTGACTATAGGAGCAGCAACGTGGCCCCAAGTGACTCGGAGCGCGACTGCAGTGCGACGCTCGGGCCGCGACTCGCGGCTGCGCCCGACTCCGAGAGCGGCGGCTCGCACTCGCCCAGCCCCCGCGCCAGCAGGAAGCGACAGGTACACGACACTACCGACAGCTCCATGACCATAAGTGACTGCAGTGCGACGCTCGGGCCGCGCCTCGCGGCTGCGCCCGACTCCGAGAGCGGCGGCTCGCACTCGCCCAGCCCCCGCGCCAGCAGGAAGCGACAGGTACACGACACTACCGACAGCTCCATGACCATAAGTGACTGCAGTGCGACGCTCGGGCCGCGACTCGCGGCTGCGCCCGACTCCGAGAGCGGCGGCTCGCACTCGCCCAGCCCCCGCGCCAGCAGGAAGCGACAGGTACACGACCACTACCGACAGCTCCATGACCATAAGTGACTGCAGTGCGACGCTCGGGCCGCGACTCGCGGCTGCGCCCGACTCCGAGAGCGGCGGCTCGCACTCGCCCAGCCCCCGCGCCAGCAGGAAGCGACAGGTACACGACACTACCGACAGCTCCATGACCATAAGTGACTGCAGTGCGACGCTCGGGCCGCGACTCGCGGCTGCGCCCGACTCCGAGAGCGGCGGCTCGCACTCGCCCAGCCCCCGCGCCAGCAGGAAGCGACAGGTACACGACACTACCGACAGCTCCATGACCATAAGTGACTGCAGTGCGACGCTCGGGCCGCGACTCGCGGCTGCGCCCGACTCCGAGAGCGGCGGCTCGCACTCGCCCAGCCCCCGCGCCAGCAGGAAGCGACAGGTACACGACACTACCGACAGCTCCATGACCATAAGTGACTGCAGTGCGACGCTCGGGCCGCGACTCGCGGCTGCGCCCGACTCCGAGAGCGGCGGCTCGCACTCGCCCAGCCCCCGCGCCAGCAGGAAGCGACAGGTACACGACACTACCGACAGCTCCATGACCATAAGTGACTGCAGTGCGACGCTCGGGCCGCGACTCGCGGCTGCGCCCGACTCCGAGAGCGGCGGCTCGCACTCGCCCAGCCCCCGCGCCAGCAGGAAGCGACAGGTACACGACACTACCGACAGCTCCATGACCATAAGTGACTGCAGTGCGACGCTCGGGCCGCGCCTCGCGGCTGCGCCCGACTCCGAGAGCGGCGGCTCGCACTCGCCCAGCCCCCGCGCCAGCAGGAAGCGACAGGTACACGACACTACCGACAGCTCCATGACCATAAGTGACTGCAGTGCGACGCTCGGGCCGCGACTCGCGGCTGCGCCCGACTCCGAGAGCGGCGGCTCGCACTCGCCCAGCCCCCGCGCCAGCAGGAAGCGACAGGTACACGACACTACCGACAGCTCCATGACCATAAGTGACTGCAGTGCGACGCTCGGGCCGCGACTCGCGGCTGCGCCCGACTCCGAGAGCGGCGGCTCGCACTCGCCCAGCCCCCGCGCCAGCAGGAAGCGACAGGTACACGACCACTACCGACAGCTCCATGACCATAAGTGACTGCAGTGCGACGCTCGGGCCGCGACTCGCGGCTGCGCCCGACTCCGAGAGCGGCGGCTCGCACTCGCCCAGCCCCCGCGCCAGCAGGAAGCGACAGGTACACGACACTACCGACAGCTCCATGACCATAAGTGACTGCAGTGCGACGCTCGGGCCGCGACTCGCGGCTGCGCCCGACTCCGAGAGCGGCGGCTCGCACTCGCCCAGCCCCCGCGCCAGCAGGAAGCGACAGGTACACGACACTACCGACAGCTCCATGACCATAAGTGACTGCAGTGCGACGCTCGGGCCGCGACTCGCGGCTGCGCCCGACTCCGAGAGCGGCGGCTCGCACTCGCCCAGCCCCCGCGCCAGCAGGAAGCGACAGGTACACGACCACTACCGACAGCTCCACGACCATAAGTGACTGCAGTGCGACGCTCGGGCCGCGACTCGCGGCTGCGCCCGACTCCGAGAGCGGCGGCTCGCACTCGCCCAGCCCCCGCGCCAGCAGGAAGCGACAGGTACACGACACTACCGACAGCTCCATGACCATAAGTGACTGCAGTGCGACGCTCGGGCCGCGACTCGCGGCTGCGCCCGACTCCGAGAGCGGCGGCTCGCACTCGCCCAGCCCCCGCGCCAGCAGGAAGCGACAGGTACACGACACTACCGACAGCTCCATGACCATAAGTGACTGCAGTGCGACGCTCGGGCCGCGACTCGCGGCTGCGCCCGACTCCGAGAGCGGCGGCTCGCACTCGCCCAGCCCCCGCGCCAGCAGGAAGCGACAGGTACACGACACTACCGACAGCTCCATGACCATAAGTGACTGCAGTGCGACGCTCGGGCCGCGACTCGCGGCTGCGCCCGACTCCGAGAGCGGCGGCTCGCACTCGCCCAGCCCCCGCGCCAGCAGGAAGCGACAGGTACACGACCACTACCGACAGCTCCATGACCATAAGTGACTGCAGTGCGACGCTCGGGCCGCGACTCGCGGCTGCGCCCGACTCCGAGAGCGGCGGCTCGCACTCGCCCAGCCCCCGCGCCAGCAGGAAGCGACAGGTACACGACCACTACCGACAGCTCCACGACCATAAGTGACTGCAGTGCGACGCTCGGGCCGCGACTCGCGGCTGCGCCCGACTCCGAGAGCGGCGGCTCGCACTCGCCCAGCCCCCGCGCCAGCAGGAAGCGACAGGTACACGACCACTACCGACAGCTCCATGACCATAAGTGACTGCAGTGCGACGCTCGGGCCGCGACTCGCGGCTGCGCCTGACTACTAGCGACAGATCCATAAGTGACTGCAGTGCGACGCTCGGCCCAATCATTAATCTTTAGGTACGTTATAGATAAATTACCGAGAGCTCGGCATTGCATTTACAATGGTGTTACTGGAAGTACACTTAGGTGGACTTTATACACGACTACAAGCAACAGATATTTCGCGACAAGAAGCGACAGCTTCACGACCATTAGTAACTTGAAGGCTGCGTAATGCTCGACCTGCGACTCACAGTTGAGCATGGTTCCAAACAACAAAAACTGGCGCTCAATCAGGCCTCGCACCAGCAACAAGCGATATATATCCTGCCTTATAATGGCGTGTAATATTAAATTAAATCTATTGACATTTTATATATAAATATAGGTACTCTTTTGCGAAATTTTATTTTGTATATGAGTTCTGAACCGGTATAACAAAGTATATTCATACAATCCGTAATATTTTTGTAATAAAAATAGAACCAACACCAACGCACTTACCCAATTATTTTTGCGACTCTTATTACCATGCGTATAAAGTGCACAAATTGTCAGTTAACTGTGTTGGCGATGGTACATTCACGCTACAAGGAATAAATTCAACCCTTTCTTGGCATTGTAAGTTTAAAAATAAACATACACGACGTAAACGCAACAATGAACTTTCCGCCAACCCGTATTCACCTTTGGAAAAAGGTTTACTCGTACTTTAAATAGAAAGTGTTCTCGAAAACTTTTGCGTGGGTGTGTCTGGTTTGCATGAAGTATTCATAGCCAAGATTTATTTGCAGTTTTCATACTTCGATAGGTAGGTAATTTAATGTTAGACATTTGAAATAACTAGTTGCTAAAGTGACTTTACTGACAACTGGCAGTGACAATTTTTGGGGACAATAAAAAAACCTTTATGAGGCAAAGTGGTAAATGTTAAATTCCTGCATCATCGGAGGTCTCTCATGCGCTTAGCTGGGCGACCCCTGTTGCCACTCATATTGGCTGTGATTAATACATAGGGTAAGTTCTGGCTATGACTTCGGCAGCATGCTGAAATATACACGATGAGCATAAATGAAATGCTGATAGCGACATCTTGGCATTTTGCGCTGTCGTCCTTTTAAATCGTAAGACCTGGTGTCACCGCGAGCTACTAAGCTATGAACTGTGGACTATATAAACGCACGAACAAAAGATAGCACTCCTGTGTAAAAAAAAGAGACGGCGATACTCGCCCGGCGGTAATAGCTGATAGCTTTCGTATCTTTTGTTCGTGTTTATAGACGATAGTTCATAGCTTAGTAGATCGGGGTGAGACCTGTGCCATATCCTTAATTGCTGATGGTCGTGTGTGATTCGTTGTTGCGTGAGGTTTCCGCTACTATCTTTATTCTTCTCTACTTCCATACGGTTCTCTCAGCAACGCGTAGAATAGTAGAGATGGATAAGGCTGATTAATTTGATTGGCTAAGTTTGTGAGTATTAAAGGTCTCGGCCCACTAGACCCGTACCATATCATGACATTACCCATGGGTTAATGGGTCGTTAATACTATATCTTAGTGTGTGTGGTGCATTCAGCCGCATCTATTTATACAGTGTGTAAAAGACATTGTGACAAACCTTTACACCCTGTATACCTACTGTACAAAAGGTCTCTGTCCACTACCCCCACTACCATACCATACCATGACCGTAGCATGAACGTATCAGACAAAAAACTATTCTTTGTATTATAACCTGTGTTCCTGTTGCAGCGGATACGGAACCACTCCCTGACGTCCCTGTGCCTGCTGTCGCATCACCCGTTTTTCTCCACATTCCGAGAGTGCCTGTTTATCCTGAAGAGGCTAATAGATGCCTGTAATGAGTCTTCCAGTCCGAGGCGCGTAGGAGCGTCCAGACAAATATTTAGGTAACTATTTTTTTATTAAACATATTAATATACAATCTGTATGTTCTAGACAGTAAGCTACGAGCACAGACAACATTCTACGTGACTTTAAATTTTTTTCAACTAGTCATAAATTACATTTTATACCATATAGGCATACCTGGGATAACTGGGGGCAAGTTATAGGGATTTGATATCGATTAAAAAGATGTCGATATAATTATAATAAAAGATGTGCTTATTGAACATTCTCGGTTACAGTACAGAGGTTCGATGTCATATCTGATATCGAGCCTCTTGTATGCACATGTCATTTTAATCAAAATGACAATTTAAATATTGATATTTTAATATTAATTGCATATTTTGAAAATTATTTTAAAATAAACTTAACTACCCGTTTAAATTTATTTTTTATTTTAATTGAAGAGTAAGTACCTAATATTTATTTATGCCGAATAACATTTTGATGTTGTCATTCACAGTAACATCGATATATTTTTAGTCGATAAAATATTTTGCTACATCACTTTCGTATAAATGCCCCGAGTTATCCCAGGTATGCATATAGGTAATGAGGAACGCCGATGACCCTCTTATGGTCCTTGTGTATTTCGTGCGTAGAAAACGATAGACAGACAGATGGCACCTAAATAATGCATATTACCCGGATAATAATTGCTGTTTCTCAAGTATGCAATGAAATATTTAGTTTAGGAAATACAGCTCAGGAAATACAGGAAATAAAGTAATCGTCTTTTGCCTATTTTTTTTCATTGCATTTCTGAGCAGTATACATACCTTGGCAGGAAATGGGGTTGCTTGCCTAAAGGTGCGTTCAAACCAAAAGAGCATTCGCTGTTCTATCTCCCGTTCTACGAAATCAACCAATCACGTTTTGTGTAACGATCGAATTTCGTAGAGTGGGGGGTTAGAACAGCGAATGCTCTTTTGGTTTGAACGCACGTTTAGACCTGTCTAGTCTATGTTCTAGGGCGGCAACACCTTTCGTCCCGGTCTTTGAAGTAATATATAATTCCCGTCTATGCCTGTAACATATATTTATCACGAAATTGTCGATATCCATCTAAATAACCGGTACTTTTACTTTTACGACTCTAAATATCACTAGCGACATAGCGACTTTACGAGCCTTCCAACCATCTAAAAAACAGTCCTCTTTAGACATCATATTTTTAACTTTTACCAGGGATACAGTATGGTCAGTCCTAACGGGCCAAGCGTACGACAACACGCCAACAATAGTTCTCCACGACGTAAAGGAAATCGAGACATGGATCCTTCGACTCTTGTCCGCTCCTGTGCCTGTCCCGGGCAAGACACGTGTCGAACTAGAGGTGTTATCGCCGACCGCACATTCGCCGCTTCTCTTCGCGTTGCCGGACCACACGAGATTCACCCTGGTGGATTTTCCACTGCATTTGCCTCTTGAACTTTTAGGTAAGTGCTTTGTTGCTTTGTTGCTTTGAAAGCAGTTTCAGCGGACTAGAATAGAATAACCCCATGGCGTCAAAAACAAGTGATTGGTATATTAGCCCCAATTTGGTTTAAGCAAAAAGTCTACTACTGTCGATTGTAATAGGAATGATGACTGTAGTTAAAATAAGTTATTTAACATTATACACGACATAATACACGAAGAAATTATTACTAAGATGTAGATTGCAGTAATTTTAGTACATAATTTATTTTTAATAAATTGAAAAGAACTTAAAAAAGTAGGTCATTTGGCAGTGATCAAACTTGACGTCACTTTTGAGTATTTCATATAAAATTCCATAGTGGTGATCGTTTTGAAAGTTCAAAAAAAGTTGCTTATTTGACTTGCCAGTCATCATTCCTATTGTGTGTGGAATATGGAATCTTGATTACAAATTCCATATAGGAAGGTAATCGACAGTAGTAATCAGATTACTTTTTGCTACCTCAGGCCGCCATTTATTTTAATACTTGTCTGGAGTTTAAAGACTTAAGTTAGTTTTTTGAACAACTAATCTTAGCTAACATTAACTACGTAACGTATGACTTGGTGATTAGAATTAAAAAAAATCACAAAATTCCAAAATGTTAAGGATTATCATTAAAATAAGCATTTTATGTTATCTTTCCTTACCGTGAGTCATCCAATCTAATGTGGTAATAATGTAGATGACCATACATAAACTCCCACATAACAATAATTCTTTAACAAGCATCTTTACACCCCTATTTTGTTGCTGTGTGGGGGTATCGTTGCCATAAAACCCACCCCATTACAATATAGAAATTGCAAATGATTACATCTACTGTGGCATTGCATTGGTATATAAATAAATATAAATATAATATACATACAACTATTATGTTAAACAACGTGTAACACTTTGGACCGTGTGTCTAGACATCTTAATGGATATAATTTATACTGAGCATTTCATCAAGTTTTCATTGGTTTAGCAGGGATGAATTTAACGTGTAGTATGCCCTAGACTCGGGCAATATCATGGGAAAATAGAATAGAGGTGGAGACTTGTCTTGTGATAGCTTTTTGTAAGTAAGAATTTACCTTGTGTGTGATAGTGGTGTCCTCATGCATTCCATTGTTTAATACCGTTCTGCCTGTGTTGCACTGCCAGTTTAGGTTAATCACAACACTACGCACATTCAGACTATATGTCTTCTTAATAATCAACTTGAAAGGACATTATAAATGCGATTTGTTTCCGTTGTTTACGTTCTTTTGCTAGGTTATGTTCCTGATACCTTGATTTGGCATTTGACGTTTGACAGGTGTGCTTGTCTATGGTCCAAAATCCGTTCCACACGCCCGGTTTTAGAAAACATGTTAGATTTTTATTGTCAAGACGTATTATTTACAATTTACCTTTAAAATGGTTTATCTCAATTTCTAAGAACATATTTCTATAAAATTTTAATTGTTGGTAAGGATCGATTTGTGTCCAAGTCATTCGCACGAGCACAAAAGGTGGCGCTGCGATCGCCGACGCGGTTCTCTCTGGTTCGGCCCAAAATGTTGTCATTGGGATTCCGGCATACGATATGTGAGCATCTAAAATTTAACCATTGGATCCCAATCACGTGGAAATGGTAAGTATTTTGTTAGTACAAGTACAGGGATGCATAATCATCCCTCTAAAATCTCTTTCATAAGTTGATCAATGTAATTTTTGTTTCAGCCGCGCCCGGTATTTCTCTCAACTTAGCAACATGAATATATAGTCCTGTTCGTTCTAGTATAATAAGGATTTGTTAACACCAATTCAACATTTGGTAAGTAGTAAAATGAGGTGTTCCTCACTATAATGCCTAGGATGGCTTTCGATATTGTGAATTGTCAATTTCATAAGATAAATTTCTTTTTCAGCAAACGCCATTTTGACCTGCACGCACATGGACCGCTAACCTTATTTCAATAAAGAAAAAAACCAGCTTATAAACTGGTAAGTGTTTTATTAAACCCGTGGTTCACGTGTTTAATTACATATAAAAGCTCTTGATAGATAGGTATGAATAATTTCCTAGAATTTAACCAAATATTGTCTCCATTGTTCCAGGTTTTTTTATTTTTATCTCTAGTTACATATTTTCATCTACTTATTTCATCTTCCTAAATCTTCGGTCCTGTGGATAGTGTAATTTTATTGCGTCGATCTTTTCATCATCCTGGAGTCCGGCGGTAAACTCGGAGGTCTGGTCCTGTTCACTGCTCCGGCCCACCCATGTCTGGCAGCGGAGAAGTATTCATGAGAGTCTAGTGAAGAGCACCAACCACAAACCACGGTTTCTATTTAAATCCACCGGTACCTAGTAGAGTAGACAGGTATTTATAAATTTCCTATATAAGGTTTGCTGCCAAATTAAACCTCGGATGGTATGTCTCTTATGCCCCGAGCCATTACTGTTTTGTAAACTACTATATAAAGGGATTTCCTCAAGCTAAAACATAAAATAGCATATAAATTCTGGTTCCTAAATTTTCCCTTGTGAATAGCATTTAACTTACGCTATAACATAAGACTTGTTTACTATTGTCAATATTAATTAGTTCACCGAGTGTGTTACAAACTGCTAGACCATATGTGAATACACGTTATAAGCCTAATGTTATCTTTTATTGTTTGAACCTGACATACGATAGACGGAGGTTGGATCAAAGGGCGTCCATCATTTCTTAAATTCTAGATCCAGACTCTGCTCCATTAGGAGGTGGCCGATCCACGATCCTGAGTTAGTCTTTTACTTAATCTAGCCGTGAGCATTCCTACTTTCTTTATAGTTGAATGGCCCCTGACCATTTATGCTTCAGTGGCGTACCCAACGTATGGCCTTTTTGGTGTATGACAGGTTCATGCAATTAATATTTTGGATATAAGGTGTTAATATAAAACTTTCTGCGAATGTTGAATTGATGCTTAGTTCTTAAGTAACTGTTTTAATTTTACTCAAACGTCTATACTATACGTTTAAGAATACAAACTTAAATACGTACTAGCTTATTCTGATATATTGACTTATGCTATATTTTAAACAAGTTCCACTATAGAACTTTTCACTTTCTAGATAATAACTATTATCATAAGTGACTTTATCACGTTAATGTGAAGTAGTAAACCTTATAAAGTTGAAACTATCTTTGAAACTTAAACTGATTTAACATATATTAAAATAAAACAAACATGGACTTCTTAATAGCTGGTTGCAAAATAACACACCTTCACAAGGACGAGATCTCACATGAATTGTCGATTCGTAAACTTCCAGTCAATCCAATCTCACGTAGGTCGAGTCTTTCTATGGCGTTGAAGCAAACTGCTCAATTAGCTGAAAAGGGTGGTCTGAAGTTAGTAGAAGTGGTTCGAAGCAATCCAGCATCTGAAATTGAAATTTGTCAACGGAAAGCAGAGGAAATCGAGCAGGAGGTTCAGGACGATTTATCAGCCGCTGCTACCGAAAGACTGTCATCCCGTTGCAAATACTTGCTGTGTCGCCTTTCTCGTTTACAGGATGAATCTGAAGAAATACAGCTGTTGAAGGCGATGATCAACACCATGTTAGATAAACTGAATAAGGATGATAACTCGTCAATATCATCAAACTCGGATAGCGATGATCCTTCTGTTAAGGAGTCTTGTGTTGTTAAAAAGGTTATCTATCAACCTGATCGAACGTTTAATATCAATTCTTTGAATTTAAAGTTTAGAGGCGACTCTTGTATTCGCATCTTTCTCACCAGATTGGAAGAACTTCGTGTCGCACGTAGGATTTCCGAGGATAGGATTTACCGAGGTTTTCCTGAAATTTTAGAAGGACCTGCTCTGTCGTGGTTCCGTGCCCAGCGCACCATTCTGCGCACCTATAAAGAAGTTGTTTCAGCTTTGCAGGAGGAGTTCGACATACCTGACCTTGATCATATTCTTTTACAGGAGATTCGGAGTAGGACTCAAGCTAGAACGGAGACCATTGTATACTTCGTATCCACGGTTCTAGGAATGTACGAACGGCTTAACCGCCAAGTATCAGAAGAAGAAAAACTTGATACGATGTTGAGAAACATCAGGCCAGAATTTTCGAAAGTCCTTGCTCTGCATGATGTTAAGTCCATCCAGCAATTGAAAACTCTGTGCAAGCGGATTGAGTTATCTCAAGTTAAGGCTAATCATTTTCGTGAACCGGTTTTGCCAAAACAAGATGGCCAGTCCTCATCTTTCGTCATAGGGAAGGGTAAAGAGTTTCCATATAAGTCGACTCCACCTCATCCTCACAATTCTTCCAAAACGTTTGTGGCCGCTGTAGCCCAGACGCCTTTCAATTCTAATCCTCAACTTAAGTGTTTCCGTTGTGGTAGAACCAATCACTCCACTAGATCTTGTAGGTTATCTAGAGATATAGTCTGTTTTAAATGTGGAGAAAAAGGAGTTCGCACTCCGGACTGCACCAAATGTAAGGAGTCAAAAAACTAAATAACTTTGTCTTTTCTAATAAAAACAACTATAATCCTTCTGCTCCCTTTCACGCAGAAAAGACAATATATTTTAATCCTCCACAGGGAGATGACAGAGTATACGCACTTTTAAATATAATGAGTCTTAACTTTCGTGGTCTTTTGGACTCGGGTGCCAGCACTAGCTTCTTAGGTAGTGATAGCCATCGTATATTTTCTACGGGTGGGGGTATTCCCATTCAGAAACATAAAAAACCGATAATTATTCGCGTAGCTAATGACAATCGTTTGTTATGTACGGAATATATGGTCTTGCCCATTAATTATAAAGGGGAAGTTAAACTTGTACACTTTAATATTCATTCTCAAATTGCGCAACCTATGGTTCTTGGCTTAAACTTCTGGAGAGCTTATAACTTAGCCCCAGGTCTAATTACTAACATACCTAAAGAAGACAGCCATTATCTGGCTAGCCTTGATTTTGTACCTACTGACACAGGCTTAATAACTTACGATTCGTTAACTCAGGAACAGAAATGTCAGCTCGAAGCTACTAAAAAGTTTTACGATCAAATTGATACGGATAAAGTTGGCCTAGGTAAAACTCACTTAATTGAACATGTTATTGACACGGGGGATTCACCTCCTATCAAACAAAAGTACTACAGACTTAGTCCTAATAAACAAGCAGCGTTAGAAGATGAAGTAAGTCGTATGTT
>JALPQI010031417.1:0-38628 GCA_025490895.1 Thaumatotibia leucotreta
GCATTCAGATCAAACGACCATTCGCTATTCTATCCCCCACTTTACGAAATCAACGAATCACGTTTTGTGTAACGATAGAATTTCGTAGAGTAGGGGGTTAAAATAGCGAATGCTCGTTTGGACTGCCTAATGCACCTTTATTCGTGGACAATTAAAGTTCAGCATAACTGCAGTATTTAGGTAGAAATGTTCCTAGAGTCGTGGACAGAGGTTGTGTGCAGGGATCCGTAGCCGAACCATGAGTTGGAAATAAAGAACACGTTAGGTTTTACTCAATACGTAATGCATTCCATCGCACTAGCACCGTACTTATGTCAGTACGTATCCTTCACTTTCCAACTCATGGTACACCTACAGGTAACTTCTGTCCTCGAATGTACATGACGTGAAATTGATGACTCGTCTGTCGATACTCGCTATGACCTGGCTGAGTGAATAAACGTTCTATTGATGATCAATGAACGCTCTGCGTAATTTACTTATTAAATGTGTATGCGTCTCGCTTGCACCAAATACCAATGTGGCAATACAAATGGGATTTACCGAAATCTCATAACAGACGCTAGCGTTTAGTCGTGCAATCAATCCATATTTTCAGAACAGGTACACAGAAGTAATATCATGGAAATAATTTATTTGTGTTATTATTACATTATGTGGTAAGCTTTTTTAAATATTCATTAAACGTGTTACTCACGTAATTTAAGTCGATAAATTGCTCGACATGTTTCGATACATTTAGAGGATCCTCATCATGAAGTACCCGTGACCAAAGCCCGACGTGTACTGCGGGCTTTGAGCTGTGCTAGAGCTGAGAGAGTGGTAAGCTTAGCCTAAATCAATAGCCAATATTTACTTCAGCTAAGATATATATCACCATACCTACTATGCCTAGATACCTACCTAAATTTACTTATTTTCAATGCTGACAATTTTAAAGTACTTATAAATTTACCTTTGTTTCTCTAAGACGCAAACAGGAAACGAACGCGGAACCCTTCAACCGTAAGATAACATTTAGCAGAGGGCTTAAAACTCTCGCAGTATTTCTTAGCTTAGGACCTCGTAATTACCTCACAAATTGCTTCTACAATGGATCTAAAAAGGTTACAATAAATCAGCACAATTACGTTATTTTAAAGAAGGCAAACATGGCAGAATTGGCTGCTATCTTGGGCTGGTTGCCAAGACAAGTCAAGTTAAATTAAGCGGGTCTAGATCGTGTTCGATAAGGTGGTGCTATTCAGCCGCAGTGATTTTACTATAAAGTAAAAGGCTGTCCTACACCAGAAAAAAGTAAGCTGAGACTAGTGAAAATATTACTGTTTTGTCTTGGACAATTGATAAAAATACAGTCATACCTACAGACATCATTTCATTCCACTGCTGGCCATAAGTCTCTGCCAACCTTTGCGTATAGACGTGTTGAGGAGGCAATGCCCATAATCGCCATGCTGCGCAAGCGGATCGGCAATCGCAGCAGTTTGTCCTCCAATTTCTAAGTCGACCATTACGACACCCAGGAGAAGAGTTGGGGTAGTGACGAATGAATTATTACTGCCGTCACTACGCGGTGGAAAGGACACATATTTAGAAAAACTGTGTGTCATTATAGTGTGGCTGTGGAGCTACCTATAAGCCATTCATGATTTTTTCATATTTTTTGGACCTACGAATCCAAAGTTCCTCAAACTTTGGATTCGTCCAAAAAAACACCATTTTTTTTCTTCTGGAGCGATTATCTCCGAAAATATAGACTTTAAAAAAAGTTTTTTAAGACCCTTTTTTTTTAATACCTATTCAATGGTAACCCCACACTATAGGATTACAGCAAATAAAAACCGGCCATGTGCGAGTCGGATTCGCGCGCGAAGGGTTCCGTACCATTAACAATTTATTATTAAAAAAATACAGTTAAATCAACCTACCTCAAAAACTATAGGAGATAATTTAATCAAACTAAAAATCGTTGATAGAGTTTATTAATGCGCATAACATACCTATGTTTTTCTTAAAATTTTATATCGCGTAGTTTAAAAAATAGAGGGGGGACACATTTTTCAGACTTTGAGAGCTGATATCTTGAAAACGATTTGCTTAAGTAAAAATGAGATTTATAAACCTTCATATAATTTTCAAAGACCTTTCTATTAATACCCCACACGCTTATATACAACTATTTTTTTTTTCTATCGCTCAGTTACATGTATGGCGGGCCCCCAATGGTTTTTTTACAATATAGTATCATAATCCTGTAGCGGTTCATACAACACATATCCTTACCAAATTTCGTTACTGTAGCATTTATAGTTTCCGAGTAAATCGGCTGTGACAGACGGACAGACGGACAGACGGACATGACGAATCTATAAGGGTTCCGTTTTTGATATTTTGGCTACGGAACCCTAAAAACCACCAGTTGGGGAGGTACCCGAACAAAAAATATTTTTTCTAGTTTTTATTATACCATTTTCTTGGCATGATTAATATGTATACCTACCGGTACCAAATTACAGATTTATAGTATTAACAACCACTGAGCTATGCTGCGGACAAACGAACAGACGGACATGGCGAAACTATAAGCCATATGGCTACGGAACCCTAAAAAGAAAAACTGCTAAGTTCAGGGCAAAGGTAAAAACATGGTTCGATGGATATTTAATTAAATATTTAATATTTCATTATTGTATAATAATGAAATATTAAATAATGAAATATTTAATATTAAAAAATGAAATATTTAATTCAACTAATGTATTTGTCACGTATATTTGAAAATGTCCAACATACGTCCGTTTAATACATGGTAGATCGGAGAATCTAGTTGTACTTACTGTTAATCGATTTATCAAAAAATTAGTTAATCAATTCCTAAACTTTAAACGATAACCTAAACCTAAATCTGACGATGACCCGGATGCTAACACTATCATTTCGTACAATTGGTACTGTAACTGCAATTTTTAAAATAACCAATTTATTCGCTAAGCTGGGTTTTAAAGCAGAAGCTAACGATAAAATATTGTTTTTTTTTTAGCAAAAAATCCAACTCGGCATGTTTCAACGCGTCAACGCGTTTACAGCGTGAAATTTATTTTACCAGTTTTTATTATTTAGTTTCAGCTGCCCCGATGTATGTTTGCCTGTACACTGAAAAAAAAATTTACCAAAGTGACTTAGGTTGACTATATTACGAGGAAACTTTGATATGTGTAACAAATCCTTGCTATTAAATTTACAAAACTAAAAAGGTTGAAGTCAATAGCAGAGTTCTGGTTAAATCAACAAAGAACATTGTACATTATACCAAACAACTGGTGAAATCAACAAAAAACTGGTGTAATCAACCAAATTAATTAAGTAAAATGCCAACATAAAAAGTTTGGCAAAATCAAAAAAAAATTTGTGATAGGACCCAGTCAACCTTTATTTCCGGTTAGAATTACGCAAGATCTGATAAATCCAACTTAGCATTTTTTTCAGTGTAGGTGATCCCGGTTCTTCCGGATCACCATTTGAGTCGATATTTGGTATATGTATATCCATCCATTTATAATAATGTAGCATTAAGGTGGTCTGTTGATGGTCACCGTTGGCGAACAGGTTGTAACCACAGGAACTTGGGAACGAAACGACGTAGCCCTATCAAATTTCCATTCGTTAGGTTTGTCTGAGTACTAGTTAAATTACTGAAAAAAGTAGAATCAGCGATACCCATAAGGTTGTGCCCAATGTTGTGTTGTTGACTTAAGCTTAGCTTTTGACCAGTATCTATTAATTTGTTTTGGTTAAGGTGAAGTGCAGCTGATAATGGGGACCTAAAAGTAGATTTGATTTACAAGTATTTAAATTATTAATATTCGCATATTTTAACGACAAATGGGACTTACTCGCATAAACTTACGTATAATATTATCCTGCCGTTACACCAGTGGTCGCAGTCAGGGGAGTCTGTTAGTAAAATATGAGTAATTATCGTTCTATCGTAAATTAACATTCTCATATTCATCATCTCGCATCACAATCACGATGGATATACTAGCAGCCATCAATATATTCCTAATTCACTATCAGTATACGGGTCCTACGTTTGTGGTACGACAATCCATGTTTACCCAGCAATCACTAAAACACTTGTGCGGTGCTAGCGCCTACTCCAGTCGCTCCGGACACCTCCTACTTAAGACCAAGTCTCCAACTACCCGCGTTTGCACGCTCGGGAAATTTGCTTCCCGAATATTCCCATTTATAGTACGAGAGCTGGCGAGTTGAGGTTTTGAGAAATCAGTTTAATATGCTTCTGACGCGACGAGATTGCAATAAAAATGCCTTTGCCACATGCGGTGCTATGAGTGCTTTTATACTTGGCATAATATATCTCAATTCGCAATCCAAAACCTCAGTATAAGTGCCTAGGTATTTTACGTTGATTGAACTGACTTACAGTATGATATTAATAAGTATGTAAGTAAGAGACTCTCACTTGTCTGTGTCTTGTCTTGGCCGTGTGATAACAGCAGTAAGAATATATTTGTCACCCCAAAGCTGACTAAGGGATTTAAGTATCACAGACTGTCATTGATAGTAGATTGATGATGGGCAGCAGTGTTATCAAAATTGACACATTCCCGTGATCGCTAATCTGCTTGCCCAGCGTGGCAATTATCTCGTAATGCGTCTATAGTTAATAGGAGATGCCTACGTCCAGCAGTAGACTGAGATAGGCTGATAAATAATAAATAAATAAATAAATAAATATCTTGGGACATCTTACACAAATCAACCTTATCCCACGGTAAGCTCAATTAAGGCTTGTGGTGTGGGTACCACGCGACGATATATATAATAGATAGATACATATAGATAGATACATATACTAACAAACATTTGCGATAAATAAATGCACAAAGAATGCCCTCGCCGGGATTCGAACCCGGAACCTCCAGCTTCGTAGGCAGGGTCACTACCAACTAGGCTACAGAGGCTGATGATATGATTATGTGAAGAGATTAATATCACTGATTCATTGATGACTGGCTCAGAAACACAGACACTAGAGAATGCCAGTTCGTCCTGTCCTGCACCACATAACGCCAGTTGGGCACTCCGAGAGCGGTCAGGTATTTTGGGGTCTCGTCACTTCAGCTATATCTGGGGCACCCGATTTTGCGTTAAAGAGTCTCTAGATAATGAAAATATAAAACTTACTTGCCTAATATCTTCCGGAACGTTGAATTTCACCTTTCCCTATAACACCGACACGACAGGTATAATATAAGATATACAGGTAGGTACTAGACCTGAAAAACCGAATACATTTAAATATGATATATATAGAAACATACAATAAGCTACACATGGAGTTGTATTGATGTTGATGATGTTGTACACCTACATAATTCGTGAGCGTAGATAATTCAGTTCAGGCTATTCAGATACAATTTTTCCGGTACTTAACTACAATAGAGATACGTATTGGTAAAATTGTATCTGAATATCCTGAACAACATATAGCCCGCCACGGTAACATATAGCCGGTAACATTAAATGCTAATCATTAAAAAATCTGGGCTATTTGAGATTTCATTCCAATTAATACTTTCAACTTTTATGGATTATTTGGTGACTTGAAAAATGCAAATCAAGATACACACAATAGTCAATATTCGAACAAATATTACACAATCAATGATAATAGGATAGAGGACGTACGTTGGGCCTGAATATTTGAGTCCCGGTGCTTGGTAAGTGGTTGTGACATGTTTGACTTCGGCTTCCCGGCAAACATTGTTTGGACTAAGGGGACTGGATAGTGAGGATGGTCAATTGAACGGTTTTAATTTCCGTACGTCAGTTTCGTACATGATTATGTTTAAACAGTATGCGTTGGGGATTCGTTGTATATACCTAATATACGAGTAGTAGCAAAAAGTAAAATAGTCCATCGTGTATTAATTTGATTCCAAATTTTCACGCAAGTGGTGAAGGTCTGTGGAATTTCGCGCATGTTATAAATGATGTCAGTTCTGCCAGCGTGCTCTATCTGTAACCAGAAAAATAATAAATGCATAACGGTTCAGTTTGAAATACGAATGGAAATCGTGAATGCTTAGATAAGTAAGTATATATTCTGGGCTTCGTTTTATAGGAAGTGCTTAGGTAGCTTTAAAGATTTAAATTACAACAAATTACCGCAACTTCCTCGATTTTAACTTTTTAACTATTCTGTATGTACCTATTTAAAATCTTCATAGGCAAGTCAAAGCGGGCCTTAGGGGTCCCCAAATCAATCAATTGACGTGAAATCGGCATAAGCCGGTTGAAAAACGCTTTATGTTGACGGCATAGTTAAGAGTGAAAAAGACGTCGATCGGCACGTGTTGGCTCTGCCGACGCAACTTCGGATTTTTCATTCTTATGCCGTCGATATAAAGCTTTTTTTGACCGGCTTAAACTGATTCCGCG
The DNA here is from genome assembly GCA_025490895.1 of Thaumatotibia leucotreta. NCBI lineage: Eukaryota > Metazoa > Arthropoda > Insecta > Lepidoptera > Tortricidae > Thaumatotibia > Thaumatotibia leucotreta. The sequence continues at coordinate 6,469 of JALPQI010031417.1, forward strand.
TCGATTGATTTGGGGAGATCCTAGTCGTAGAACTGGCCGCGAAATCGCGCGACTTGCGAGAGGCACGTTCGGCGCGACACGATCAAAACGCAGCGAGAACGTGCCTGGGGGGCACAGAAGCCCTACCACGAGATGTCGCTGCGTTATTAAGACGCGTCTACTTTCTATCCATCCCACCCATCCCTCGTGGGTCAAACGCAAACCCATGTACTTTTAAATGCGTGTGATAAGATAAATGTGCTTCTTAAAATGTTGCAAAAACCTACTGTTTCACTATTTTAATTTGTTTCCGCTACCCAAAGGTTGTCTGGAAGAGATTGCTTTATAGCAATAAGACCGCCTGCTGTGTACCTCTATGTATAATCGTCTGTTTTAACCATGTTTTCTTTTTTGTTAAGGTGTGCAATAAAGAATATGACCAATGGTTGACTGGTAGAGAATGCCTTTGGCATTAAGTCCGCCATTTGTACTTTTATTTTTTTGTAACTGTGCATTAAAGGTTAAATAAATAAATATTCTATCTATCTATCTATCATATTCGGAGTCTTTTCGGTGGACAATATAAAAGTTAAGCTTTATAAAGCTTGATTTTCTTATGAAAGCCTTATATTCATTAAGACTTACTCCTTTTTCATTGCGTTGTATGATAAAAATCATTACTACCTGTCCACAGGCTGTTAAATATCGACCACAGGAAAGAAAAAGTGCGTGTTCAGCTGAACTGTAGAGCCCCTCTTTCCTGTGGCCAATATGAAGCAACTTGTAGGAGTGTAGTCGTGATTTTTAACACACAATTCAATAGGAAAGGAGTGCCTTTAAATGACAGTAATGGTTTAATAAGAAAATTAACTGTCATAGCCCTGAACTTGTAATGTCCACCGGAAAGACTCATAACAAGATTTTAAGTTTGACCCTTGTACTGTCGTATTGGTGCGAGCGAGCTGGACAGAAAGTAAACGCGCGTTAAAACGCCGCGTTAATCTCATGGTACGGCTGCAGCTCTATGCCTTGAACGTGATAAATTATGCTTACATCTAACACGTCTCACACATTTAAAATTGTTATAAATTATTTCCTGAAATGTTAACCTTTGGCTGTAAGGTGCAGGTAAATGTAGTAATCAGTTATGCTCAGCACAGCGACTGATTTTAGATTTGTTAAAGTAGTCGGTCATTATCGTTGATTTACAACCAAAACTCACTAAGTAACAAATATCTACTTGAAAATCAAATAAAGCTCGTATCTCAGTTCTGATTCAATTGTGATAAACGATGTTGCTAAGAATAGTCACAGTTTTTTAATGAGTTTTGGTCGTCAGTCGACGATATTATCAGTAAACAATGCCACTTTTTGGCGATCTAATGAACTGACAGCATACGTAATTTCTCGCCCACTATACTCGTAAAGCTGAAGTGGACCCGACAAAATATATACCTAAATAAATACATACTTAGTCTATTCCTCAAAATTAAGTATTGCATGTATAAAATTATTTCGCTGTAGAGTTCTCTGCTTTCACGTCTGATGTCCAGAATATATTTATTTGCATTTAAATTCATTTCGTTATGATACATATTTAAAGTAGAGTAAAAACTATTAATAAAAAATATGAAATAAAAGGAAATTACAAATAAGAAATCTCTCCCAAATCGCTGCCAATGGGCAGTGTGCCCAGAAGGCCGGCCGCATTGGCACGTTGTATGACAATGGTTATCACTTTCGTTGCGGACGAGTGCTACGCGCTACGCTTGTAGCCGATCCCGTGATTTTTCCGCTTTGTAGCGAAAATGGACCAACCATAGACAACTCCCCTCGGGAGATCCCCGCGCTCAAAGTGTTATTCGCTGAGCGAAATATTGATCAGCCTTCTGGATGCTTAGCCAAGTTGCCAATCGCTAGCGCTTAATCGTCAATCGCAGCTAACTGTCTTTGTCGCTCTAATATGAAAGAGTGACAGAGAGGGAAAACTACGATACGCTACTAAGCGCTAGCGCTTGGCAACTTGGCTAAGCATACTGGTCACTTTATTTGCATATTAGACAGATACGCTTGGGTAGTCCGTCAATCCTCACACTCCATTAGCTAGGTACGCACTTGCAAACCCGACTTAGACACTAGACCGACTTAGGCACATAACATTGATGGAGGGTAGGTATTAAGACTTAGGTACGATAAGCAGACGCAGTGCGGTCGAGTGGTTAGGTAAGTAAGTTCAGAAAATGTAGTGTACAGAGGTAAATAATATGAAAATGATTGCTTTAAATAATCTTCCGATGCGATGAGAAGATAATGATTATTTCGTTTGTCTGTTAAGTAGGTATGTTTTGATACAGAATTTTGATACTTACACATATTTTAAACTGGTGGAACAATAAGGGGTACACACTACACACTGAACACATAATTGCTACAATAAAAAAAATCACAAGTTAAAACAGCTTCTGCCGCAAACACTAAACTTACTAACTGCATATTGATTCGATATACGTATAATAAAACGAAAAGGGCATTTATATCAATAAAATAACGATATCTACAGGCTTACGTACCAAAAAGTATTGAGCTTGCCATATTTTCCAATATAACTAGGTAATACATTTTAATAAATCGTTGAAATTCGTTGCCAATTGCACCAACACCGTTCTAATATAAATATGACTGTATGATATGATATAAGTGTACACTCAACCAATTGGAACTCTAGGCCACTCTACAACCATGTCACAGTGACAACGACAACTAGTAAGAGATACCGCGAGCTACTAAGCTATGAACTATCGGCTATAAACACGAATAAAAGATACTCACTCCCGTGTAAATAAAAGAGACACGGCGATACTTGCCCAGCTATCAGCTATCACCGCCGGGTCTCTTTATTTTATAGCTTAGTAGCTCGCGGTGAGACCTGCCTAATACAGCGACAGGACACATTTGAAGATATTGACAGCTATCTCGCCACCGAGAAATGTCGCCGGTCGCCGTCCGTCCTCTTGTGGTAATGGTGCTGAATAATATTAAAAGCACAAAATGTCACTTACATTCTCCAAATGCATCCCATAAGCATTCCCTAGCGAGCGTTGCCAAAACGTTAGCATAAACTAAAGTCAAAACCATCCCGACGTCACGCATTTTCGGCACCAAGTTTCTTTGAGAACCGATCGACCTCTAGATCGACATTGTAGAATAAGTAAGTAATGCATTTACTCGCTATGTAAATGAAATTGATAAGCATTTGTAATGCTAGTTTCAATTGAAGCGCTGTCATGCATCAGGTAAATAGTTATAAAAATGTTATTAACTATACGGGCTCCATCATCAGACCCCGACTTAGTGCCAACGGGACCATCTCGGGGTTATATAGGTATCCGTTCGGATAAATCAAAATCAAAATCGGATCACGATTCTCGGAGATATCGAGTACCTACATAAATAGGTAACATACCGTAAAATCAGCTTACATTAGCCCTAGGGTGTAACAATGCCCACCCAAAATTATCCATATTGGCAAATTAATAATTGAGTTAATAGGTACAATATTACAATAGAAGTGGATTAGTATCGTTAGGTAATTTTTTTTCATCTGTCTAAGCGCGCCATTGCTTGCATGCGTAGCGGGAGTAATAGAAAAGTGAAACTTTCTGTCATTTAATAACATTTTTCACCTCAGCAGCTCGAAAAGACTTCTTTTGATTCGCGAAATCAGTGAGCAAAGTGCGATTTTGCTCACTGAGTGAATGTTGTTTTCCATGACGTTTAGACTTCAACTTTTTCTTTTGTTTCTTTCACTTGTTAGTAAAAAGACAGAGATGAAAAATGTTACGTTATAAATTGTCATAATATGCATTTTTTTTTTCGTTCATGGCATCCTAGCGTATTCAGCCAGTTGTATTAGACGACGCGTTTTTTCGGACCCGATTCCTTGTATCCGAACGGCATATGGCCCCTACCACCAAGCATACATAACATTGGCGTCCGTCATTCCACCTCTCTATCGCTCTTATATATAAGTGTGACAGAGAGAAAGACAGCCGTTTTAAAACGGACGGATATCGTGGTACTAGGCGAGTCAGAATCGCGTTCAGAAATTCGACACGAGTTCATTTCTAAATAATTATAACTGTTTTATAAAATTTTATGAGCTTTCATTTTTTTAGTAGTTATAATTATGTACTTTCTGTTACAAACATAATGGTAAAACAAACACAAAAAATAACGGGATGGCACGTATAAATAAATGTTTAATAACATATTTTCCTTTTCTCCATGCTGAGGTGAAAAGTTGTATGTACAACTTGAGAGCAAAGTTATTTGAATCTCGTGTCTTTCGAGTCTCTCGCTACGCTCAAGACTCAAAACTGACACTCGCATCAAATACGTACTTTGCTCTCATGTTGTACAAATAACTATTGTCTTAAAACTATTTTTTTGTCGGCAAATGTGATGAAAAACATTGTATGCATCACGGTCGGTAAGAGGAATACTAACTCGAGTCATTAAAAGCCCTCCGCCTACGACGTCGGGCTTCTAACACTGTCGTTAGTAAATCTGTACTTTCCTCCCTTGATGCACAATGTATTATTAATGTAATTTTGATGATTTAATTTTTTATGGACAATGCACAAGCTCAGGGCTAATGCTACAAAAAAAACAGTTGTATTTTGAGAACCTCTACCTTTTATGAAGTCGATAAAAAATAAGTTTTATTATGAGACTGACCTCGCGTTCACGTCTCGCGACATGTGGTGACTAATAATTAGGGTTAGGAATTTTGGTGGCATTAGGTGGACAGAGAACAGTGGAGTCGTTGTTTATTTTTTTTATGATTGATTGAATAATTAATTAATCAGAAATAATAAATGAATACATTCTTTTAAACAGGGTTTCGCCAATTTTAAGTATTAAATAATTTCATCTTTAATATTTGACTACCTATGAATTGAAGTTCAATCATTCTTTGTAATATAGCTTATGAATCTTATGATTATTATATATTAGTTACGGTCTTCGGGAGAACTAAAACCTTAAAAAATAAATAAATAAATTTTCTCATATACCAACATTTTTAGTTGAAATTTAATTTTTTTCTAGTTAATCAAAAATAAAATTCATGTTATTTATTTAAATTACTTGGTAAATCCAGCTTGAAAAAAAACACTATACCGTTATTATTTTATAAGTTAATCATTTATTCAAGTTAAAAATGTTTGTAACATCGACTCCACTGCTCTATGTTCAATAAATGCCACCAAAATCCTAACCCTACTAATAATACATGAGTTTAACCAATTAAGTATATTTATATATAGTATGTATGTCTTACGAAAGTTAAAATTCAATAAGTTTTATTGTGTATTGGATTTCAGTTATTGGCTTGGCGAGGAAGCTACAAAGTCTGAAGGCCTCCCTTACGCTCGAACACACTCACACTTACGTTCGAATTTACTAGTGCGAGAGAGAAGCAATACTTCGTTCGTATTTCGCTGTAGGCCCTCTGAGTTAACACGTTTCCGTACCCCACATTTGGGGACTCGGCTATAACCTCTGTTACAAAGGTTAGGTTAGGTTGTTGAGGTTCACCTGTCAGATTAGGATAGTGAACATGTTTAGTGGGTTATGTCTATTGTACTTGGAGGTTAAATACACGCTCGCGGTCAAACAATATGGGCCAGGGGGGGTTACCATGACGTACTAATGCGATTCAGATTAGGTCGAGAGAAAGGGACAAGGCTATACGAGTTTTATATCACTGTCCCTTTTTAGTACGTCATGGTAACCCCCCAGGTGAAAGTTTTCGTTGGAAATACCTGCTACAAAAATACTAATTAGAAATGAGGAGTTTCTTTTCATTTCCACTCTGTCAACGATGGTTTTCTGTTTTCATAAGAAAAATGATCTCTATTGACAGAGTGGAAATAAGCCCTTTTGAAATCACACATAATCAGCCTATGATAGTCGACTGCTGGACGTAGGCCTCTCTTATTAACTATGCGTATAGACGCATTAAAAACTGTTCCACTTGTAGGTACTAAAACTATTTTTTAAATACCTATTTGATATCAACAAGTCTCGAGTTTTTTCTATGAAAAATCCCAACGGACCCATAATGGTTTGTCCGAAAATGTAAAATATTCATAATATTTGTTGATTTAACTTGTTGTCTTATTGATATAAAATATAAAAATAGTTATTTGTACAACATGAGAGCAAAGTACGTATTTGATGCGAGTGTCAGTTTTGAGTCTTGAGCAAGCGAAAGATTCTTTTATAGAATCACGAGCGTAGCGAGTGATTCTGTAATAGAATCTTGAGCGTAGCGAGAGACTCGAAAGACACGAGATTTAAATAACTTTGCTCTCAAGTTGTACATACAACTTTTCACCTCAGCATGGAGAAAAGGAAAATATGTTATTAAACATTTATACGTGCCATCCCGTTATTTTTTGTTTTTGTTTTACCATTATGTTTGTAACAGAAAGTACATAATTATAACTACTAAAAAAATGAAAGCTCATAAAATTTTATAAAACAGTTATAATTATTTAGAAATGAACTCGTGTCGAATTTCTGAACGCGATTCTGACTCGCCTAGTACCACGATATCCGTCCGTTTTAAAACGGCTGTCTTTCTCTCTGTCACACTTATATATAAGAGCGATAGAGAGGTGGAATGACGGACGCCAATGTTATGTAGTATGCTTGGTGGTAGGGGCCATATGCCGTTCGGATACAAGGAATCGGGTCCGATAAAACGCGTCGTCTAATACAACTGGCTGAATACGCTAGGATGCCATGAACGAAAAAAAAAATGCATATTATGACAATTTATAACGTAACATTTTTCATCTCTGTCTTTTTACTAACAAGTGAAAGAAGCAAAAGAAAAAGTTGAAGTCTAAACGTCATGGAAAACAACATTCACTCAGTGAGCAAAATCGCACTTTGCTCACTGATTTCGTGAATCAAAAGAAGTCTTTTCGAGCTGCTGAGGTGAAAAAATAGTTATCCGACCGTTTTATCCTCAGTTTGTGTAGTAACTTTGACATTTTTTCACGATACGAAAATACTGCCTGAATTACAACGTACCTTAATAATTTACAATTGTACCTGGAATAGGTATCAAACCCCAAAGCAGTTCGAATGAAATTCAGCTCATCACCATTAGAATTCTTCTTATCTCAGAAATCGACCTGAAGGGGGTGAATAGGATTACCACGTTTGTATAGGATAGGGATACAATTAAAAAGTTTCACACGAGCCAAACGGCAGTACGGCAGTTACAAGTTAGATTACAATGTAAACAGTTGCATTAAAGCGTAAATGAACACTAGAAGAGAACTATCACTTTACAATGCTGACTCTAACCCTCTAGTATATCATATTGGACCATAGTTATGCATAAAACGCTCAACTTAGAATTTTTGACAATACAGTAAGCAAGCAATCTCAATACGTTAAAACTTATATCAGATTGACAAAAAATAGTAGTTGGTCGCTTTCTGCGAATCTTTGGTCATTATTTTGATTTTCAGCTAGACCGACTGAATTATATGGTAATCCAATGCCTACGTACGAAACCCAATCACATGGTTGCATACGTATCACGAACGATAGACAATACAACGTGTTTGAGTAAAATATATTCCATACAGACTACGTTTGCGTACATTGGGTACATGTATTTTACCACATACTCGTAAAATGCAAAGAAAATGCAGGCATACGTTTTCCAGGTAGCACTAACCCTCGTCATAAAACGCATCCCATTTAACTTGCAACACTCGTTCGAGGAATATGATACAATGGAGAATTTATAGCAGACTTTATTTTTCTTTATGCAGTCTTCTAATACTTCCTCGTCAAAATGTAGCAAAGACTACATACATTAAAATGACATAATTATGTGCGATATGATAACAATACTAGTAAATTTATTATTTAATTACGTAACAAATTTCGTACATATGGATTTAAATCATTATTCCGGATTTACCGAGGACTTAAAAATTTGGCATCTGTAAAACTAGTAACTTGTTCTCATTATCAGCTAATAGACGTTCACTGCTGGCATGTTTTACAGCACATTATGTCTACGTAAATATATTTATTTCGGAAAACGGCTTACATAACATAGTAACACATTAACCCAATTAAAGCTACAAACTTTAATATACACCGCAAAATACTTTGTTGAAAGATAATATTTAAATCCTTTTCCTTTGCCTAGACTCCTTTCGTCTGAAGAGAGGAATAAAGTAAATCCTAAGTACCTATACTACCCGCAGCAAGCACGTAAACCTAGCTAAATTAGATTACACCGCAGGCCACTTCTCGTCACTTATCCATATTTGTCTCAGTAAAACCAATTTAGTGTGACCTCAAGATCCAAATGATCAAATAAAATGATAAAAAATTACGTGCCATCGCTAAAATGATAAGCCGACATTGAAATGGCGATATAAAACTTTAAAAAACTCTATATAAGTATGACCGCAGATACCGGCGATATAAGGAACGATTGACGGATTTTTATTTTGTTGTCGTTTTTTATAATTTTCCAAATTTGGACTTTTTATTTCTACTCAGAATCACGAGCTCTTTCGATCCCGATAGAAATAAAAAGTGTCCCTTAAAAAAATCCATTGAGTTACTATTTTTCATACACTTTCTTCGACCGTAACTCAGTGGAAGACAAAAAAATGTATGGAATTCTTGGGACACTTCTTTCTGCTAATGAGGATCGAAAGAGCTCGCGATTTTGAGTAGAAAAAACATTAAAATATCCAAATTTGGGATCAGTTTTGTCCAAAACATCGTTTCTGATATATTATAGTCTCCCTTGTCTGTAAATGAGAGTAGGCAAGTCACCAGAATTAAAGCCCCGAGATATAAGACAACAGCACATGATTTAGCAGCTTAAAAGGAAAAACGGATCTTTTGACATCGTCTTACAAAGTTAACCAAGGTTTGGTTAGTTGACGGGTCGGCTTTTTATTAATATTTGATAAAATTATAACAATATAATATAGCGTGTATATTTTAACCTATTTCTTAGTTCTGATAGGTACCATACATATATATTTAGTATAATTACATACGCTACTGTAGCTGTCCAGTGCAGTGTTCAGTACAAAGACTAGGATTGTCGAATATAAGACGAAGTATCCTAATTGTAGCTACTCGCAATTTGACAGTGTTTTCGATAAATTATATTTTTAATTTGTATTGGATTTGAATCGTTCCAATTATTATTTTTCAATACCTAATTAATTCATATTTGGTTCCAACTATGACAATATTTATAGTTTGTTTTATCATTAAATACTTAAGTATTCGTGTGCTTACGTTACATTTAATATTTAAATTTTCACAACAGTTGTATTATTTTAATGAAATGAGACTTATCAGGTAATCTCGCTTGTCCTGGCGTATCGAACAGATCGTTATATCAGGATTATAGGCGATTAAGATAATTTTAAGTTAAAATATACAAATAAGTAGTATCATACCTGTCCTCACCTTGTGAGTTAATCTTAAGGATTAAATGAACAAGCGCTACTATACATAAAGATACTATAATAGTGATAGTGAGTACCTACTGTTTAATACTGAACTTAGAAGTACAAAACGCAACATCGGTTCGCATACAATTAAATGACAAACCGTAATTTAAAATTTCAAGATACTATATATAACGTAGTCAAAAATTATTAGCACTTTATGAGTAGGCGTTTCTTTTGAAATTTATACAGTACAGTGAAATTTCGAATTTGTCGAGCCCTCTGAATGCCAAAGTAATAAATAACTCTGGCGCGTTTATCACTTTCAGCCCTTACTTCGCCCGTTTGGTTACTAGGTATTTCAGTCTAAGGCAAACCTAGGTAACTCGCTTTTGGTGGACCCAGTAACCAACGCACCTGTTGATTGTGCGAATTATCATTTATTATCCACATAGGTTTAACACCCACACACCTATATTTTCGGTGCTTTTCTTTTTGCTCCTCAAAGTGGACACTTAAAAGAGTGTAATACATCTCACCAAAGCCTAGACCCCGGAGTAATGATGTGCCTATGGAAACTTTCCTATGTTGCGAAATGTTCTCAAGTGAAATTTTCGTGAAAATTTCCGAAACATTCTCCAGACCTTGAAACAATGGAAATTTATGAAAATGAAATCCTATCCACGCACAGAAATATTAGAGTGACTAACGAGTACAGTCATACTATACAGCACCGGTTTTGATAACAACCGGTTTTTATAGGTTTGGCCAAGACTTGATAAAATTCATAAATTTCAATAATTTCCGCGGAAATTATTCCGAAATATTTCGCGGAAAATTTCATTTCCATAAATCTTTACATTATTTTTGTAGTAAAAATAGATTAATAAACTGCTTATACTGGTACTATAATAATATTCAATTACACTGCGAATAGAGGTTCAATTTGTGAAGAGAAAAAACCGGCCAAGAGTATGTGGGGCCATGCTCTATGTAGGGTTCCGTAGTTATTCAAAAACATTATGTTCGAAATAGTTCTATTTTAAAGTATTCTTTAACCTCAATATTCATGATGTTTTCCATATTTGACAATTCACGATTTTTTTTGTTTCGGATCCGGAGAGGATATTTGCGAAAATATTGACTTTAGAAAAATAATATTTTCTTCGGTTACCGCGAGGATTACTCATGAAATAAAACTATGAAAACGGATAAACTCGCGTATATTAACTAATTTTAACTTCATTCCGACGTTTCGAACACTTTACAGGGTTCGTGGTCTGCGGATTTGTGGAGGGTTGGTGGTCATCCCCAGACCACGAACCCTGTAAAGTGTTCGAAACGTCGGAACGAAGTTAAAATTAGTTAATATACGCGAGTTTATCCGTTTTCATAGTTTTATTTTAGAAAAATACTTTCTCTTGAGACCCTTATTCTTTCTGAAAGACCTATTCAACGACTATAGGAACACAGTAAAATAAAAAAATCATTCCCACTTTACGTGTAGGGGAGGTACCTGATTTTTTAAATATTTTATTGTACCACTTTGTCGGCATGATTACGAGGCAAACCTGTACCAATATTCAAATATCTAGTACTAACAGCCAATGAACCTATGCTGCGGACAGACAGGCGGACTATGGACAGACGGACATGGCGAAACTATAAGGGTTCCTAGTTTACTACGGAACCCTAAAACAAGATTACCGAAGCAGTGATACAGTGACAAATTATAAACACAACTGTGGGATTTGGTCTAAGTCATTTTTATACGAATCTGCTGAGGAAATGGAGCTAGCGACATGGTGGAATACCTTTTTTCCAGAAACAAAACTAGGAAAAATTGCTGATAGAATATTAATTGTGAAAATTCGATTACGTACTAGCTCGCTAGAGTCTTAAACCTAAATCCTCAACATAGCTTTTGTTCGTTTAATTTAAGAAGTAGGTAAGGAAGTGGTGTCCACATTGTTTTTGTTGACGTTCAAGTCTGTTGGTGTTTATTTTTGGTTTTATAACATACTTTCTAGTTCTCGCAATACTCCTTTAATAACTGTACATATAAATTTCCATAGAAATTTACTATGAAAATTTCGGAAATTCAAGAAATTTATCGAACATGTTCTTTATTGAAAGACATACAATTTTTGATTGTACATTATATCATGTATTTGATAGTTGAAAATATAAATTTCCATGAAACGCGTCCTTGTTATTAGCTGTTTAAAAATATTTTTTAAATTTCCAGGTTTTGAAATGTTCTCGAAAGTTTCGATGGAAATTTTCCTACACTTTTGAAAGTTTCCGCAATTTGCACATCATTACCCCGGAGCGATGTTTGAAATTCACGCGGGCGCTACAACTTATACCGCGTCCGGATCAACTCACCAAGCCAATAAGCCCAACTTCACACACAGATCACTTATGTACTAGAAGGAACTTACGAGGATCATCACGGTCATCATTATCCACTCCAATGCTTCATGCCACTGTCGTTGTGAGCTGTCAATCTTATTTGTATGTAAAATAGGAGTGCTTATCAAATACAAAGCAAGTGAGTGGCTAAGCCTAGATATTTTTCAAAAACATCCACATAACTGTTATAATGCGATCCTATATGCGAAAACCTGTAATTGGCTTTGCTGTTACATATTGAACAAAACCTGTATTTGTTACTGTTAGCTGTTGGTTTTCTGACTAAATAAAATAAATATGTAAATCTAAAGTACTTTGTAGTAAATATGTAGATAACCGAATAAAAAAAAATAATGTCCTGTAACTTACAAGAATGTAAATCATATTCAGAATGTTCATATTTTTTCATGTATTATGTATTTAGGAGGTACTCAACCATACTCAATGATAAATATTACGTGTCGATGTTTCATTTTAGTGTGCGATTGTGCTAGAAAAATATTTAGGTAGGTAGGCAAAATTTCAATCATATTATAAACTAACAGTAAACATGATGTTTAGTATAATCAAAGACCGATGCGTAGCCAGTGAAGCTCATTGTGTAGTACTTAGGTATCTACACGTATTATCAAACCGGAATCAGAAAGGGATTCGAGAGTACTGTTGACACAACAAATGACACATCATTTACCAAGAAACGAGTTGTTTCTAGATGTAGTGAGTGATTAATTAATCTATTGTCTGCAAATATTTGCAATTAAACTATGAAATATATGAATATAACTATGAATATATCCTAGATTTACTTATACCCTGTTGTGTCAACAGTACTTTCGAATCCCATTCTAATCGCGGTTCGATAATAAATACATACGTAGAAATATAGGTAGGTATTTAATGTACTTTTCTCAAACATGCAATGAAATGTTGTAGTTAAGTGCCAAAAAAGTGGCCGGGAAGTAGCTCGTTGCCGGCCTAGGCCGGCAAGTACCTCTTTTTTAATTTTCATTTGACATAGGGTTGTGGCCTGGCATCTTGGCTTTTAGCCAATAATTATCTGTAAGTAATATTAATATAAAAAAAAATGATTGGCAAATTTTTGCAGTTATAATTAGGTATTTAAATTATATAATTTACAATAAATGTATAATAACTACTCAAAATAATATTTAAAAAGCAGTATTATACGGCGCGATCCGTCGGCCCCGATCACTGCATGCGATTAATTGGACCCAACCGACCGCGTCGTCTAATACCGCTTTTTTAAATAAAAAATTTGCAACTTTCAAACAGGTCAATCTCAAAAAAAAAAATGAGGTGTCGCTGTCGTATTTGACTTTTGTTGTGTTTCAAAGACTTAGTTATGTAGTTGACTTATAATTTCTTAGAAAGGTGATATTTTTTTTTGTTTCATTTCATTGCATGTTTGAGAAAAGCATTATACATACCTCGGCCATGAAGTGACGGGTTGCCGTCCGAATACTATCCGGCCTCGCTTCGCTCGGCCGTCTACATATATTCGGCCGGCAACCAGTTACTTCCCGGCCTCGGTAGTAATGTACTATTCCTTCATTTATCTTCAACTATCCGGTCAACTGTCTGTATACATTTAGGAGCAAAACGTGAAATTTTTTGGCCGGTTTGGCAATAATACGAAGGTGAGCTTAATATCAAATATGGGTCTCGAACGCAGCATCCAAATAGCGCATATTATCTTGTAGAAAGACAACCCTGAATTGAGTGTGCCCATCTATGGTGACCACATAATATAATGAGGAGTCTGAGGAGATGGTCAGTGGCACAAAACCACATTTTATCTGAACTGTGAGCTTGCGTCTAGATTGGCCCAAGGATTCGAGATTATATGCGTAATCATAATATTTCTCACTTGGATACAGAAATGTTGATCTTAGCCGCTTTGAATTCCGCCCAGCATGCTTACCATGCGCTCCCGCCTTTACTGACGCGGACTTATCTTCTATCCATTCCGCTCGTACTCTCCGCTCGTTTCTAACCGGCTCGTTCGCACCAATACGCGAGTACGAACGGGAAGGATAGAAAATAAGTCCGCGTTAATAATGACCTGCGCAAAATCTTGGGACCTGTGAAAAGAGACGACGGAACATGGAGGATCCGTAAAAACTGGTTCAGTCACCTGCTCAGAATGGGAGAGGATCGTGCTGCCAAGAGAGCATACGTGGGCCGACCGACTGGCCGCCGCCCGGTCGGGCGACCCACGTACCGCTGGGAGGACACAGTGGAGGCAGATCTGCGACATCTTCAAGTCAATAACTGGCAAGAAGTTGCGCAGGATCGAGACGGATGGCGTGCTCTCGTTTGGGAGGCCAAGACCCTCTTTGGGTCCCTGAGCCAAGTTAGTTAGTTAATAATGTGACGGTAGCTCATGGTACGGCTACAGAACTTGCTTTCGGCTACAGGCGCTAACTCACTACGTGCTTAGAGTTACTCGTAATCCCCTCAATAAACGGACACCATCTACCTATTAGTTAGTTAATAATGTTAATATGCGTTGTCATTATCTTTTATTTTGACAAATGTATTTATTAGAAAGGAAAAAAAATATTTTTATTAATAAGGGTTGAGGGGGCAGAACTGCGTAATGTCCTTAAAGAGGTAAACACCACTTATTTCACGATGAAACTGCCATCACTTTACTCTTGGCCCTAATTGAGTGAAACACCACACTGAATTCATAATGAGTCGTTACCACTGCAACTTAAATTCAACTTTCAACTAGCTGTTTAAAACTTTCAGGGCTGCGCCTGACAGACGGACAACTAAATTATGCTAAGTAGGTAATAGCTACGTGATGTCTAAACTTATACTGGGGGGTTTCGTAGGTGAGTTTCTGGGTTAAATGTTATGTCTGTTTGCAGTTTTGTAGATACCATTAAGCAAATTATGTTATAAAGCAGCCTAACGGGAAAGTTGCTCAATAACGAAATTTTACTTTCTTTAATTAACAGTCGTCATTGAAAATAAGAGTAGTTAAATAAATTACGTGGATGATTGAACTGAGTTCAGACATTTATAGTAATTTTAAGAAGTAACGAGTGTTTAATAGCGTGAACTAATATTTAATCATTTAATTTATTAATTTTTAAAATTTTATAATTTGTTAGTATTTTCTGCAAGCCTTGTTTCAGAGAGGTCAAAAAAGGCGAGTGGCGTGGGTAACAATTTGAGGCGAAGCCGAAAATTGTTATTAAAGACGCCACGAGCATATTTTGACTCAGTTAAACAATATTACGTACAATACTTTTTCTATGACAACACTTATTTTCAAATAAAATTGAAAATTTGAGAAATATTCTTAGTCAAACACATTTTTATTAATCATCCAGGTCGGGCGGGCGACGTCAAAATTAAAAAAGAAAGGTCCTCTATGGTTTACGATTCATCAGAAATGACCATAGACATATAAAATTGATAGACCGAGTCTATTTTATCTGTGGGTGACGCCGGCAATGCCTGTCAACGATCTTTGTTTGTGTATACTAGTGCACCTAAACCGCAAATAGTAAAAGTGATTAAAATAAAGCTTTTCATGTATATTTCTGTTCGATAAGTGCACGGAATGTGATAAAAGTGATGACTTGTGTCGTTCCAGGGTGTAAAAACCGCCAGGGTTACCTGAATGAACAAAATAAAGACATTACGTTTCACCGGCAATTTAGTTTTGACTTGAATTTTAAGATTTCGAACCTTATTAAGGTAAAAGTAACTGAAAATCTTATTCAATATTTGTTGTCGGATACATATGTGTAGTTTTGTGATTAAACCATTTGTATTTACATTCGTAATGTAATTATAAATAGTGGGATTCAAACATTTGTATCGCATAGTGTGGTACTTAAGAGACCGATCGTGATATCGATAAATGTATTGATAGTCAACTCAAAAATTAATCGATGTTTTAAATGTCCAACAGGTTTCCACTGGACACTGAACAAAGGCTATTATGGGTCAAAAATATCAAAAAGGCAGACAACTGGTACCCTAAAGAGTATTCAAAAATATGCTCCGCACAATTTTAAGCTGTTGTTTCAGGCAAGGGTACGCGCATAAGTGATTACATTCTGACGTACTACCCACCATATTTGGTAATCATCCAATGTCATGTCAACCAGCAAGTAAATTAAGTTTAGTTTAATAATGACGCTCATGTGATACTTGTGTAGACTGATTAATTTAATTATAAAGAAGCCATCATACCAAAATTGTTAGGTATGCTTTAAGGAATGATAAGTCCATAAAACATGTTATAATGAGAGTTTTCTGAAATCACCAGGGCGGGAGCAGGTCCAGAAACTTGTCTAAATTCTATGTTTATAGTTTCTGGTTTAAATATTTTGTATGAGTTAAAAAAAATACATAAATAAATTTAAACTTTATTTAAAAAAAAAAAAACATTTACTTAGTCTTTCTTTGGGGCTAGATAATTGTGTTTCTTAGCGGGACCTTACGGCTTAGTGGCATACGTTTTAGGAAACCCTCATTATGACATTTTAATTAAAGAAAATATTTCGTTAACTTTGTGATTTTATTTTTATCCTAAAATGTAGATTTTGAAATCACGATCGAAGAAGATCGTGATTTTGAGTAGGAAATAAGGTTTATTCCTACTGTATTCGCTACCTAATTTGGTAAAAATATTATTATTGACGATAAAAGTATACGATTGAAGACTGGACATCACTAATAGTAATGACATTTTATCTAGTCAGGTTGGTAGCATTGTTCAAGAAAATGGAGTCGTTGATGGAGTTCACGACCAAGTAGAGCTACTTTATTTGTCTCTTTTTCCTTATGGAATACGTCTTGAGATGGGGTGAAGGATGACAATAGTTTGTTCATGTATGTCTTAATACACGGAATCTTCCCTATATTTTATCTGTGTTACGCCTTGTGTACACGAGGTGTCTTAAAATCCAAAAACGCACTGCGTGTATGCCTGAATGCGTTTATAGGGAATAGACAATACCTATAGACTTATCTTGACATATGTAAGGTAGAGGCTTAAAGGTATGTTCTCGACTCTGTAAATGACAAATAAAAGTACGGGAGTAGAAAAAAAATACCTACTTAATTAACTTTGATCCTTGTGCCACGGACAATACGTTCTGAAACATATACAGATATTATACGTGACTCGCATAAACATCTACGCAAATCGAACGCGTACATTCTAGACACGACACGAATATGTGCATAGCCGTGAGGCACAACTATCCACCCGGCATTATTCCAGAACCGATTTCGCTCTAAAACCACGCGAATATACTATTTTAGATGTATATTGCCGTCAACGCATGTGCGATTGCGAATTGCGATACAATTTCGTATCATTCGGGTAGATATTTGAATTTGTTAAGTCATAGATATCAATTTACTCGGACGGAATATATGTATAGTCAGTAGAACACAAAAAAAGTAAACTAATATGGTTGACTTTCCAAGAATTTGACGTCTTTGATACATACAATAGCGGAAAAAAATCTATCTAGGTATGTATTTGGAATTTTAACCAACGCCCATTGACTGTTTTCAATCACGGAACTAAAATAGAAACCGACGGAAATGCTATTACTTTTAAGTCTTCGCAACAGTATTCACCGAATCGTGATTAACGAGAGTATTTCTAAGGTCCAGATTACCTTCACGATTCTATCATCAGCATCAAATTTGACTCTTTTATTATTGTAAGTACCTATGCATGAGCCCCTTTCAAATAAAAATGTATAAAAGATATCATAATGAATTGAGAATATCCTAAAAGATATTCAGTAACAATCTAAATAGTATGATGAATAGGTACTTTATGAAGTAATCCAAAGCTTGTCGATGTCTTAGCTTAAAATAGCCTCAGGAATTCCAAGCAGCCAATTCAACGGTTAAATTCATAATATACCTTTGGGGAATCAACTCCGAACTTATTGTTTAACAAACAGCTGGAGTAAACAAGAGGTTTCCGGAAACGACGCCATCTTAGCACCGCCATTGCATCCGCTGTCCTAAACTACTTCCGTTGACAACTTCCTTCCCACAGCCGTGCTTCGGGAACGCTCATTTCATTACAATAACTTAGGCAGGCGAGATTAACTGCTAAACGTGGCATTGCGTTAAATAGTTTTATTCCTGCGAAATCCATTCCAATAGAGTTTACGTGCAATTGGGGCAGCACACTGCTAGAAGAATTAATGATAGGTACCTACTATAGGTACATAATTATGATTAACGTTTCTTGAATTTTTTATTGGAAATAATTAACTAAGGTGGAAGTACTAGTGCGCAACATGTCATTGTCAACAGAGAATATTTATTTGAATCACGATATTTTGCTCATATACATAAATCTACATAAAGTATTGTCATGTGTTTTGGGAGAGGATTGTTAAATAGTATTTATTTTAAAGGGTGACTGCTTTTGTTGGCTGTCCCAATAGATGGCACTTCAGTACAAGTTTCAATGTCACATATTGGGACATTGGAAATATTAACACTCAGTTCTAATAAACGTCAGCATGTTTTAGCTCTTTCATTACGGACGAGTGCTACGCGCTACGCTCGTAGCCGATCCCGTGATTTTTCCGCTTTGTAGCGAAAATGGACCTCCCACAGAGAACTGGAGTTTCCCGTGCTCACAGTATTAAAATTATTCAAATACTTTAGATATATAAGCTAATTATTTCAAAGTTGGGATATGAAGCATTAATACATAACGTTAATCATTGTTTAAATGCCCTAATAATTGATTTTATCTTATCGATGGCAACTCAAGCTATAATGACGAGTATTGGTACAGCGTCGGGTACTAGTACTTCCACCTTAGATGACATTACAATAAAGTTGTAAGGAATAATATTAATTGTCATCATGGCAACAAAGGAAGAGGCTAGGATATAGGGTCAGAAACTTGAACAACTATGTATTTTCAAAGAAACGCTTTGGCCTTTCTGAATCCAAAATCTCACACGCACCGGTAAATTAAAATATTCCTGACTTTTGTACTGACATAATTTGACTAATAGTTAGTCTTATTACAAAGATATAAGGGGCAACTTAAGAGTTTTTGTACCACCAAGTACAAACGGAGCTCCAAGCGGAGCCTTCAAAGATACAAAATCGATTTGTTGTCTTCTTAAACTCGTATGCTATTGGTAATGAAAATATAATTAAAACAGAAAGCCCAGTAGTTTGCACGGTCAAGGGGGGGCATTGGCAGGAGCGAGGTCCCGAGGTACTCATTAATTAGAAGACAGTGCCTACATCCGATAACAGAACACGGCGTCCAGCCAGAGATTGAACGGATAAAAATAATACAAAAGTCACGAAAAGAAAATACTTTAGCATTATTTGCTTTATCATGTGCAGATTGCAAAAAAATACTATGTATTTTCAAAGAAACGCTTTGGCCTTTCTGAATCCAAAATCTCACACGCACCGGTAAATTAAAATATTCCTGACTTTTGTACTGACATAATTTGACTAATAGTTAGTCTTATTACAAAGATATAAGGTGCAACTTAAGAGTTTTTGTACCACCAAGTACAAACGGAGCTCCAAGCGGAGCCTTCAAAGATACAAAATCGATTTGTTGTCTTCTTAAACTCGTATGCTATTGGTAATGAAAATATAATTAAAACAGAAAGCCCAGTAGTTTGCACGGTCAAGGGGGGGCATTGGCAGGAGCGAGGTCCCGAGGTACTCATTAATTAGAAGACAGTGCCTACATCCGATAACAGAACACGGCGTCCAGCCAGAGATTGAACGGATAAAAATAATACAAAAGTCACGAAAAGAAAATACTTTAGCATTATTTGCTTTATCATGTGCAGGCATTAAATGAGAACAAAATTAAACGTCATAATTTTGTGTTAAATTCAGTGTTACAACTTTTGGTAGTGAAAAGACGACAAATATACATTTTCTATGAGTGATCAACAATTCGCCCCTATATGCAAAAGGTTGTTGGACAGAAAACCTATACCATAGAGTTCCACGCGCACGGCGTACCCCTTATTTTGATTGATATTATGATGTTTTTTTTAATCCAGATAAGCCTACATAAATGCAAAAAATCTTCCCCGGGGTTTTTTATTTTTTTTTGTATTTTGTCAGTCACTTACTACAAAAAGCTAAAAAAAACATCGGTGTTATAACACCTGGAAGGCTTAAATGGGTTAATTTCAATAGCACCGCGTACTTTTCACGTATAATTTGTACGACTAACTTTCGCAACAGAATGGACGAGATCGTGATTTTTGTTCAGTCCTTAACTATGCAAATTTTATTTGCGGGTCTGTATCGGGTGGCATAATAACCGGAGAAAAGACCCTTGGGGATATTAAAAGAATCCTGCGGGAATACGAGGACCGGCTTCCAGAGTTCGTCAAGGAGGAAGCTAGCCTGCCATGTGACCCTCCAGAGGACATGGACGTTCGCAGTTTGTCGAAGGAAATCGTGGCCCTAAAGACAAGCCTTGCCGAAATAATTTTGAAATTTGACGCGGCCCAAATAACTAACGCCGAGTTACGCAACGAAATCGCCAGTTTGCGGAATGACGCTCCTACTCGGCCAGCGGCGTCAAATTTCAAGACCGAAGTCCGACCCGTCTCATGTGCCGCCGAGTCAGGTTTTTTTTTTTTTTTTTATATACCACCTCGGTGGCAAACAAGCATACGGCCCGCCTGATGGAAAGCAGTCACCGTAGCCTATGGGCGCCTGCAACCTCAGGGTGTCACATGCGCGGCCGCCGACCCAATAAAAATAACGTTGGCACAACAAAGTGGCTCCACTCCACCTGATCGTAAGTGAAAAGTAGAGCCCAAATCGCGGCGGCAACGAACAGGAGACAATCAGTAACCTGTTAGTTGCCACCGCCTTGCTGGCCCGCTAGATGCTGGTAAATACACCGGCTGACCCCGAAACACGGCAAACACGAAGGTAAGTCATTTCACGGGCGTTTACACCGAATGTACGGTGGTAGCCAACCAGGCGGGTACTAGTAAAAATACCCTACCACCGGCTGAGAAGCTGGATACTCAGTATTTCCCTTAGTCGACTCCTACGACACCCACGGGAAGAGAGGGGCGGTGATTTTTGTATTCTTACTCCGTCACCGTACGTTTACGTGTTGCTGACACTGTAACAAGTGTGGCACGCACCGTGCCGCCGCCCGCGCTACCCCCGCGCGCCCGGCCGTCTCCTGTTTCTTCGAACCTACGTAAGCGAGCGTATGCCGCCGTCGTTTCCGGGCAGCAAGTCGCAGCTGTCCGGGTCAACTCACTCTAAACCGGGTGATGTACGAGCTCCCTATAGGGAAAAGTCCTCCCGCGCATGTGTGGATAAGGAGGGCTTCACGCTGGTGCAGAGGAAGGGTCGAGTGCGCAGGGCGCCTCGCAAGACGCAGTGTGGCACTGTCGAGCCGGTTAATTCTGGTCTTCTAGTTGCTACACCGAGTAAGGCGCTCTATGTGTCGCGCCTTCACTACTCCGCTGTGCCTGAAGACGTGAAGGAATACGTTCGCCGGAAGACTGGCTACTCGCTGAGGGTGCAGCAGCTGCAGTCGCGCCACTACGTGCACTTCAGCTCGTTCGTGGTGCGCGTGCCGCGCCCGCTGCAGGATACCATCGCGAGTCCGGACTTCTGGCCGAAGGGCGTCGTGTTTCGGCGGTTCCGGGGCAACCTGCCGAACCCTACGCCAGTTCAGATGACTCAACGGAGCCACGCTGTTGCGTCACCTAAATCTAGTTAACTTTTCTTGTTTTATAATGTGAATGTTTTTTCAAATTGTTTATTTTTAGTTGCATGACGCATTGGTTTTTAACTGTAATGTCGTGTAAACTTATGTTTTAATAAAATAAAATAAAATAAAATAATGTTTTTATTTCGAATAATTTGTCGCATAACAACTTTACGCCGAAAAATGAATGGCATAAACATTGTTGCGCATATTTTTGTTATGCCGAAATTGTTAATCCTAACTTGGTTGTTCCTAAATATTGTTTGTCTTAATGATTTTCGTGTCTAATGTATAATATATGTATCGAAAAATTATTGTGCATAATGGTGATGTTCCTACTATTTCATGTACTAAAAGTGATTAAATACCTTTAACTAACTAATTTTATTATTCCTCAAATAAATTGCCCTGTTGTCCAAAGAATTTTAGTGAGCAATTTGGACCTGGGAACCGGTCGACGAAGCCCTCTCGACGAAGGGCTTCTATTTCCGCTATAAGGGATAAAAGGTACCTAACGAACCTATCCAGGTTAAGGTAGGGGAGATTCCGATTATTTCTTTTTTAATGCGGGGGGCTTCGCCCCCCGAGACCCCCGTCCCCCCCTTTTTTGGTTTGTATGAGGATGTGTTAACAATTGATTAAAAATATTTAAGTATTTATGGACTACGCCATTTACTCCGCCCTAGCCTCGAAACCCCTAACCAATCCACGTCGTTTTTACCCTGGTTTATTACGTGAACATTTTTTTTTTACCCATTCACCCTGTTGTTCAAATGTTTTGCATGTTGTTATTAAAATGCCTTTTTGAATGAAATTTCGGACATGATAAAAGTAGGCGCAGTGAAAATTGACAGTTCGAGTAGTAGGGAAAACAATATTTATTACAATGAACATTAGGATTATTATGCTTTAGGTCATTTGACGTTCGAATAATGAATATTAGAATAAATATGGTGTAGGTATTTTAAACGTGTATGCGCAAAATTAAGTAGGCTAAACAAGTAGTATGCCATGTAACATTATGCCAAACATTCTCGGCCAAAAAAATTTAGGACAATCGAGGTTATGCGACACGACAGGCACCCTTCCTTTACAGGTGCACCTACAGGGTTAGATATTCTTATACCTGACTTTTGCAAAAATATTATCTGTTCTTCACAAACGCGAGTTCTACCTTACGATTTATTATTAAGTATTATGATTTGATTTGAGACAGCTTTGTATTATCCGGATGCCATTTCTGGCTCACAACTCCCAAGAGGTCCCCTGGACGAGAAAGAGTCTGAACGAATATTTCGTGATTTTCTGTAGCAGTCTCTTGAGCAATAAATCTTTAAATTAAAACTACATTCCGTTCAACATCCGAACATCTACCGACCGGTGCATTTAAAAGAAAGTAATTTTCCAGAGTAAACAAGATAATGTAACGAACGAACAAAGAATGCTGCAGTGTAAAAAATAGTAGATACTCTAGTAAATTACATTCGGTATTATTTTTTCATATATCAAATGAAGCCGAAATTGAGAGCACAAAACTCATTTTAATTTACGTTGAGATTCTGTAGTTCTCTTTTAGCTTCGCTGGTTCATTCGCTTTTTTTTTCATTTAACTTTATAGTAATAGGAGTGTTTGATAATAGGGCCTTTGTTGGATTTGGTTTCTAATTATTTGTTAGATAATAGACTACTAAGTTAAGGTTTATTTTGCGTAATTTATGGTTTCGATTCTGAAACGAATATGTACAGAATAAAAAATATTTTAGAATGTACCTATTGTGTTTTTGTTTATGTTTAGGAAATGCCGAGTTTAATCCTGAGTTTAAATAAATATGAGTGGTAATCGTGAAAGTTTAAATCAATATAATATGCCATAACACAGACCCAAAGTTAGTGGTCGCCAACCCGTTTGCCCCCGAGTTAGATAACTGGTAATGCCCGCCGGGACCGAGGGCCCACGGGACTTCTGGCTTCGAGCCGAGTCCAACAGACGTCGACACTATCTAAATGTTCGACGAACCAAAAAGTTACGAACATTAAGCAGCGATTCAATGGACTTCGAGGCTTGAGATATCTAATAGAGTATTCGGACAGATTAATCCGATTTAGAACCAAATGTTGTGAGTGTAAGGATTTGCAATTCACTTTCGATTAAAAATGTGCGCTAGTAGTACTTAAGAACTAAAAATTACAGTCGAATTTTAAAGCTCCGTCACATAGGTACTCGTTTGTGAGAACGTACTTTATGTCTGCAAATACTGAAATAATAATTAGTATAGCTAGCTAGAGAGCACTCTGCAATTCTGCATTCATCAGTACGAGTAGGAGTGCAGTGCATAAAACAAAACGACCTTCGACTGCAAATTGACACCTTCCCTGCCCACATTCATTATTCAAATCGTATTACCTCGTCCGATGCGACTCGGGTCAAACATTTCGCTTAAATCGTGTCACCAATCATGAAAGGCCGTAATTTATGCGAATGTCCATTTCGTAGCTTTGTTGCCTGTCATATTCTGTCTGGAAATAAATAGCAGAGCATTAAATCGTTCATGGCTCTGTAAAAAATACTATCTTATACATGAAACTGCGTTATGGGAAAAGGGAACAGTGGTTAACCACCTCATTATTGTCTGATTATTTCAAGTTGACAGGGTATTGGATTTCATATCATCATAGCATTTCAGAACATTTCAGGAATAGCAAAAATAGCAAAATTACTCATTTTGTGTACAATTTTTATTACCCTATTTTTATAACATCGGTATTCTTAACTACATCTCTATCCTCGTCCTGCCTGTATACTAAATTAGAGCTTTTGAAATTGAAACCTAATGAGTTCGAAAATATAATCGCTTTTCTTTTGTTCTAAACCATCGAATATGTCCTTTATAAATCACATTGGGCAGGACGAGGCTATAGTAATTTGTCTCTGTTATTATCCCAAATTGATATATCTGTTGTACAGTCGCCATCAGATATATCGGGGCAGCCAGGGAGGGTGGTCTCCTGTGGTGGTCACAAATATCTGAGCAGACTATATATTTGATGACTATTATGTATATCCGCATTTCTTATACAAATATCTAAATAGTACCTAATACACACAAATCAAACGAGATAATCAAAAATATCAGAGCTTATAGACTTGTAGATATATTATTATATCGTAAGGCCTTGACAACAAAGTCATGCTGCATTTATTATATATATAGCCTTAGTCCACTGCGATAAAAATAATAACTGTGAATAGAAACTAACTAGTTTTTTTTTTTGTGGAACAACTGAAATTATTTTATGAAATATTATTAAGGCTTGGTTTATAAAGTGACGACACCGACACACATACATACAATGTGTACCTACTCAACCTACTGGAATAAATTATTGTCCAGTTGTTACATTTATATTGGAAGACATAGAAACATAAAACATAAAAGAACTATCTATATAAGTACATTCTGCTCATGGAAAATAGGTAAGTAAATATCTATGATATGTTTTTCCGATCTGTTGCAGCTGACTACGCCTACGTATTGAGATATTAATAGACATGATAAGGTATTGGCAATAACTTACGTCGTAATTAGATC
The DNA here is from genome assembly GCA_025490895.1 of Thaumatotibia leucotreta. NCBI lineage: Eukaryota > Metazoa > Arthropoda > Insecta > Lepidoptera > Tortricidae > Thaumatotibia > Thaumatotibia leucotreta. The sequence continues at coordinate 31,737 of JALPQI010031417.1, forward strand.
ATACCTCAATCACGACACAAGAGCCGTTAATGAGCTTCGCAGATTGGCCGCAGGATGCGGAAGTCATACATCCCAGGGATCGGAAACCGTTATTATTTTCAAACCGTTACCATACGTCAACCCCAAACCATAATCATAAAGTTTTTGTTCTCATTAACCGATACTTCTTAATGTTCTTTGACGGAACGCTTAATGGCCGATTCTGTTCTCAACGAACGGAATAATAACGGTTTTCCTAATTCTGTTGTAAGAGATGAACTGTCATGTCATGTTCTTCTTATAAAGTTTCCGTTACGGTTAATGTTCTTTCAAACGTTTTTGGCCGCGAACGCTACGTTTAGTGTTCTTGGGAACGGAATAATAGTGGTTTTCCTGTCAAAATTGATTTGAACAAATAGACAATCACATGTGGTGCCTATTCTCCGATTAATCGAGATTGAATGTCGTATGGTTTGTATAAGGAAAACGTATTGAAATGACGTTTCGTGTCGTTTACTATTTTAATATTTATGGATACTGGAATAGAGACCCACTAGAAATTTAAAATCTGTTCCAAATTTAAACGCATAACCGAACGTAGTTAAGGAAAAAGGACGCAATACACTACAATCTGCCAATTTGTTTTAAATCCTATGTCAAAAGGAAAAGCCATCAATTTAAGTGACAAAGTGGCACCTTTTCGTTCATCTTTTCACCGCCACGTCAAAAAATAAAAGCGAGCAACACACGCCAAGCAACAAATTGCATGTAAACAACTAACTCAACAAAGTAAGTATCAGCTTCGTAGTGTTAAACGAACATATATTTTATCAGTTATATCAATTCATTGGCGGCGAAAAAATGTCCTTACCTACTGTTATCAGGAGGTAATGTTATGATTACAGTCACGTTAATTCCTATAGCAAGGCTAGCATATCTTGTGTTTAACATCAACTTGCCGCCACACTTCTCTTTTTAATCTATACAATTGAAAAAAGACGCGTAGCTGCGAGTTGCTTGTTAATTCAGAGTTTGCAATCTGTCACCAACCTCTTTTGAGAAACTGAACTTGCTTTTCAAAAGAGGTCGATAGATCTGAGTCCGTAGCTATGTTAGCTAACGTGCCGTTTTATTCTCTTTGGTGCCAATCGCTACGCTACGCTGAGCAGGTAGTGTATCGTAGTTTTCTCTCTGTCACTCTTTCTTATTGGTGTGACGAAGACAGTTGAGTTTCGTTCGCGACTGAACATTAGCGATTGGCATATTGGCTACACAACCTGTTCATATAATCATTTCATCGCCAACACCGTTAACTAATGTGTCTTGATGTTTTATGAATAAGGCAATTGGACTGGATGCGTCTAAGAGTTACGAATAAATGCAAAGTCATTTGCAGACACCAATAAACTAACATGTTTTACCACAAAAATCAACTATATTCCAAATAGCTGACTGGTGAGTCGTGAGACTGGTGACTTGCTTCAACCTTTTCAACGCCACGTAAAACTATAAAAGCTAAATTTGAACTTTACGCACGTGCATAGTTACATATTATTTTGTGGATGGTGACTTACAAATAGTCTTTGGCGTTGAAACTCTCTTGTTAATCAGTACCTACCAATATATCAGTCATTGTCCAATCTAATTGAAACCTTGTGGACGGCGATAACGGTTATGTTGGTAACACTGTTTCAACGCCAAAGACCGATATACAAGTCACAGATCAATAGAGACCTAGTCGCACTTGCTTATAGTTTTTGACAAATTCCTTTGTGACACTTTGGTGGCGTGGATGGAGTGACAGCTGCTGTTTTTGCCGTGGCATTGAAAAGGTTAGTGTTATGATGAGGTAAAAATTGTATTGACAGCGGTATCGTCATGGTTCGTCTCAGTAAACTTAGCACAGGATCAGTGCGACAATATGTCGCCGCGAGATAGATTATCCATCTCCCTTTTATTCATATTGTTGGTAAAAGATAGAAAATCTATACATGTAGCGATAACATACTGACATAGCAATCATGTGCTAAGCGTACAGTATAGTTCGAGAAATATAAATTGCGTTTATTTTTACTATAATGTAGGTAGAAAGTTACCAATTTATATTTCACGAACTGTACTCTCAGTCGTCGTATGTCAAGTTCTTAAATTGATGCCGTTCTGATTGTGTCACTAATTTTTTATAGTTAGCATATAGTATAGCAAGATAGTAGTTAGAGCAACACACCCAAAGAAGATGTTGACGAAGGCTTAAATGAGCAATATGAAATAGACAATACAACAAATTACCAAAGTTGATATAGTTGACCCCAGTTAAAATGACGAATCAAGAATGGGTGACAAAGACAGATCGGGACCAATTCAAGATTTTAAGAAAAAACAATTGAGACGTCACTGAAAATAAAACTAAGGCTGCGTTTCACCAAACTTTTATTCGAAGAATAACGCTTTCTCTCAGATATATATATATATACATATATATATATATATATATATATATACACGGTGGAATTTAATCGGTGAACAGGAACCCATTTTTCTAATTCAGTAATCGATGGCGGTCACGTTTATGTAGTACTTAAGTGAAACCAAGTTTTTTTTTTAGCATAAATTTTTTTTATGTTGAAATTAAAATTTATTGTCACCCTACTAATGGTTTAGTCTGAAAGTTTAATACCTCTTTTCAAACTATCAGCCATAGAAACTTAAAACATAATTGAGCAATAACCACTCACATGCTTTAATTTTTGCGATAGACTCTATTCCTATGTAAAATAAGAGCGATGCATGGCTGATAGTTTGAAAAAAGGTATTAAAATTTTCAGACTAAACCATTAGTAGAGTGACAATAAATTTTAATTAAAGTTTAATTTCAACATAAAAATTTGTTATGCTAAAAAAAAACTTGGTTCCACTTAAGTAATACATAAACGTGACCGCCATCGATTACTGAATTAGAAAAATGGGTTCCTGTTCACCGATTAAATTCCACCGTGTATATATGTATGTAGTGCTAAAGTACTATGGAGATTTGACATGACTATTCGAAAATAAGCGTTATATTTCGAATCAAAGTTTGGTCAAATCGACTAAGTGAAACACGTACACGGTCCAGAATCGAAATCTTTGATAGAGTTAACTGGGTTGGCGTGTGTACCTACTAAAACTAAAAAAGGAAAAAGACTATATATATTCATATTTATTTATTCGAGGTTAGCTTGGTCTTCCACATTCCAGCGTTTCACCGCTGCCGCTGGAGTCAGCATATGAGTATATGACCGCAGCTGATCTGATGATAACGAGTACTTTTGCGCACTGAGGTTGCAACGCAACAAATACTCATCACTGCTATCTCAAAGGGAAAAGGATTCTTGCTATATCAAAGGGTTCCAGGATGGCTGGCACATAGGCGGGTTAGGTCCTCTGGCATGGCATCATCCACTTTCTTCTATGCTGGTATACCAAGGCATCCATTCAGGTGTCTTCATATCAAAGGGTCCATGGTATCTAAGGCTGTGGAACACGGCACCTCATTAGTTTGATTTGAGCGATTAAAAAAAATTACATTCTTATGGCGGCCTAACAATTTTTAGTATAAAATAGATTATGTGAGAAGCAACACCAAGTATGACTTTTGCGTCTATCTTCATCTAGTTGTTTGCTAGAGCTTCTTGAGTGAGGTTGGTTATTTGGCGGGCAAAATCTTGGCAAAATATAGACATAAATTTTTCAAAACAGGGTGGTATTAAATGAAAAAAAAACCCATGACCTGTAATAAAATGACAACAGTAGATTACATTGATAGTAGTTTTATTGGAAAAAGCTAATCAGAAAATAAGTTATGGCTTTGGGCAATTTTATCCAGTACTTTAGCAAACGGACATTGAAAACATTGCCCATCATGAAAAATAGCCTACAGTTGTCACTTTCAAGTTTTACCACTTTATGAAAATAGCGGAGGGTAATGTTTTTTCAGTAAATTACGTTTTTATAACTCCGTTATTTTATTTTACGTGTACAAAATGTTCGGAACCAATAACTTTAGGTACTCTCAATTGTCAGTTTCGTTGTCTGCTGCTTCGTTAGTGGGCTGATATTTATATCAATATAATATTATCTTGATTCCCATTCAAAAAATGGTTTTATTATTATTGCATTAAAACAAATAATACATTTTGGACTGTTTTACTTCACTAGTATATTAATACTTTGAACAAAAGTTAAACGTCTTTAGTTAAGATATCTACTTAAAAGTGACAACCCTAGCATTTGCGAATTGCGTTAGTGGACCTTGTATGAAAAAGAGCGAAAACGGGTAGGTAACATTGCCCAACCAATTTACTCAAAATTGTTTATACTTATCCCTGAGTTATAAACATGAAATGGTAGAATTGCCCAAAAACCTTCTGTGATCGTAGTATTATTGTCAAACGAGCTATTTTTAAGCACTAAATTGAGGTGGGCAATGTTGGTCAAGAACGAGATTACTTTGCTCGCCTTCTATAGGTGCATTCAGACCAAAAGAACATTCGCTATTCTAACCTCCCACTCTACGAAATTCGATCGTTACACAAAACGTGATTGGTTGATTTCGTAGAGCGGGGGATAGAACAGCGAATGCTCTTTTGGTTTGCACGCACCTTAACACGATGAACGCCACGCCAAAAATGTAGTCTTTCCATTGGAGCCACAGGGGTCACCGGTGAGCCTAACCATGTTGAACTATTGGGGCCACGGGGGTCACCGGTGAGCCGTCGCGAGCCTTCATTTCAAACCTGTTTTACAGGCCACCGTTCACTTATTCCATCCGAAAACGTATGCAGGGTGAGCCGTGTGGCCCTAGAGAAGATACAAATTGCCTTGGTATATCAAAGGGTTCCAGGATGGCTGGCACATAGGCGGGTTAGGTCCTCTGGCATGGCATCATCCACTTTCTTCTATGCTGGTATACCAAGGCATCCATTCAGGTGTCTTCATATCAAAGGGTCCATGGTATCTAAGGCTGTGGAACACGGCACCTCATTAGTTTGATTTGAGCGATTAAAAAAAATTACATTCTTATGGCGGCCTAACAATTTTTAGTATAAAATAGATTATGTGAGAAGCAACACCAAGTATGACTTTTGCGTCTATCTTCATCTAGTTGTTTGCTAGAGCTTCTTGAGTGAGGTTGGTTATTTGGCGGGCAAAATCTTGGCAAAATATAGACATAAATTTTTCAAAACAGGGTGGTATTAAATGAAAAAAAAAACCCATGACCTGTAATAAAATGACAACAGTAGATTACATTGATAGTAGTTTTATTGGAAAAAGCTAATCAGAAAATAAGTTATGGCTTTGGGCAATTTTATCCAGTACTTTAGCAAACGGACATTGAAAACATTGCCCATCATGAAAAATAGCCTACGGTTGTCACTTTCAAGTTTTACCACTTTATGAAAATAGCGGAGGGTAATGTTTTTTCAGTAAATTACGTTTTTATAACTCCGTTATTTTATTTTACGTGTACAAAATGTTCGGAACCAATAACTTTAGGTACTCTCAATTGTCAGTTTCGTTGTCTGCTGCTTCGTTAGTGGGCTGATATTTATATCAATATAATATTATCTTGATTCCCATTCAAAAAATGGTTTTATTATTATTGCATTAAAACAAATAATACATTTTGGACTGTTTTACTTCACTAGTATATTAATACTTTGAACAAAAGTTAAACGTCTTTAGTTAAGATATCTACTTAAAAGTGACAACCCTAGCATTTGCGAATTGCGTTAGTGGACCTTGTATGAAAAAGAGCGAAAACGGGTAGGTAACATTGCCCAACCAATTTACTCAAAATTGTTTATACTTATCCCTGAGTTATAAACATGAAATGGTAGAATTGCCCAAAAACCTTCTGTGATCGTAGTATTATTGTCAAACGAGCTATTTTTAAGCACTAAATTGAGGTGGGCAATGTTGGTCAAGAACGAGATTACTTTGCTCGCCTTCTATAGGTGCATTCAGACCAAAAGAACATTCGCTATTCTAACCTCCCACTCTACGAAATTCGATCGTTACACAAAACGTGATTGGTTGATTTCGTAGAGCGGGGGATAGAACAGCGAATGCTCTTTTGGTTTGCACGCACCTTAACACGATGAACGCCACGCCAAAAATGTAGTCTTTCCATTGGAGCCACAGGGGTCACCGGTGAGCCTAACCATGTTGAACTATTGGGGCCACGGGGGTCACCGGTGAGCCGTCGCGAGCCTTCATTTCAAACCTGTTTTACAGGCCACCGTTCACTTATTCCATCCGAAAACGTATGCAGGGTGAGCCGTGTGGCCCTAGAGAAGATACAAATTGCCTTGGTTCTTTTGTACTGTAAAGGACTTATGATTTTTTCGTCATTTTGTGAACTTAGTTAAGGTTGGCTTACTCGTCATAGGTAAAATATAGTTGAAGACTTGCAAATAAAGATTTTAAATATAGAGTTTGGGTAAAAAAATAAAGTAAATTAGTTTTTAATGCTTATAATTATTTTTTATTTACCTAATTTTAAGCATATAATACAACTTTTAGTTAAGTTTAAAAATAGGTAACGTCGTCGACTTACTCGCTATCAAGATGACACTAAAGTTTAAAAAAGCTTGTATTCTTGAGCTTTTCATAAAACAATTTATCACAATTGGCATAGTAAACTTAAAGGTACCTATTCATTATAATTATAATTCTTATCAAAAATAACAAAAGTACAAAATCATAATTAGTGAGTTCTGTCATGGTTTTGCTCCGGAATTGTTTAGAAGGAAGCTACTTTTTATATCGAGGGGGGGGCATTATTTCCAGATCGACGGAGTTGCTATGGGTAGCCCTGTGGCACTGGTTTTAGTAAATATCTAGATGGAGCATTTTGAGGCCAGCATAGATC